>JAMPIV010005077.1:600000-891246 GCA_024509875.1 Oreohelix idahoensis | reverse complement strand
TCATTTTCAAAGATGAAGGGACATAATGTTGAGCTCAGCTGGCCAAATCAGACTGATAGCTAAATGACCAAGGAGTATGCTGTCCGACTCTGGATTCAGCAAAGCTCTGACCAGGTGCTGCTCAGTACCATCAAGACCACGGTCCCTGAAAACAAGAAGGATGTACCTTCTACTTCATAACTAATTGATACTCTAGTTCTACACTGAGCACAATACAACACAAACATTGAGTTCAGAGCGTTAGGCCAACTGTCAGCTTCATCTGAAATACTTTATACCAGCATTACACTACGCCTCTGCACTTCCAGCATTATTTCTGTCTAATCAATCATCCAGGTGTCAGTGTACTATTTGGCCATTCCATGCCGTTTTACTTCCCTCCGACACCCTCTGTTCATGCTGGAGCATTATAGGCTTTATCTCCTGTTTGCCACTGAACTACACATATATATACAGGCATAAATTAACAATTTACATTCAATTTTCATTAAAAGATACTGAATGGTTCAAGCTTACCACAATTCATGGAAATAAACACAGATACGTTGATTAGCAATGAATTCTGGCACAATTACTGGCACAAATTCCCATCTGCTTATGTTCCAGGCTTTTATTTAACACAAATATGAGCTGGCTTCAACGCACTGTTGCTTTATCAAGATTATTTGCACTAGTGGTCTCGAACTAACGCTCCTAAGTGAGTATATCAGCGAGTCTAGCCAATGAGGCCACGTTTCGACAAGTGTTTGAAAAAAATGTTACCTTTTCACGTCTCCCCTAACAACGAAAGATAGTATTTATAGCCCGACCAATCGTGGTTAGTCTTTCATTTGTTGCGCTCCAATCAATTTGGAGTTTACATGGTAGGCTATTTATGTAACGTAAGGTTTTTTTTCAAACACGTTATAAAAAAAATTTTATGAGCAGAAATGATTCCATGCTGTCAGGCATCCCCACTATTTTATTTTGGGTATAATTTATTAATTCCTGGACTATTTGCGTAACGTTTTACATATTCTTTGTCAGCAAGCCCTAAGGAACCCAAATATACAAATTTAAAAGAGCTACGTGGCTGCGTTCAAAATATGTATTTTCTACCTCCTGTTTCGAAGATGTGCTGTCTGGGTACTGTTATGTTTTCAACCGTAAACCCATCTAATGTTATCTTTTCTAATAAGAGTTTTTCAGGATTTATAAACCTAACTCTGGGATGGGTAATGTATTTTATCACTGTCCGTCTGAAAAAAAGTTAGTGCATGTAGTCTTACACGCGTGATGGCAGCATTTGTGTATCGCGCGAAGCGTGTTTAGTGTTCGGCTTTCTGCCTCTCCCTTCTCGCTATCCTTTAGTCCATCTGTTCGTTCGTTTTGGTAACGCAGTATAATTAATGTTAGGATTAATTTAGGTCATTACGCAGTCTGCCTCTCAATGTTTTTCCAAGAAATACAGCACACGTTTCATTGAAGAAAGCGGGTATAATACAGTAAGCTTTTACTATCAACGTGAAAGCGTTACAATTTGCAGACGAAGCAGAAAACAAGGGGGATTTCGAGTACCTTCTTTGTGACAGCACTGTTATTTACCATTGCTCTTTTCTTTATTAATTTTATTTGTTAGGCTTCATATTTACTTGATAATTTATATATGTGGATTAGAATATTCCACGACAGCCCATTTAACGTAATGTTGGTCGGAACATGTTTCTTATGGCTATTCACCAATATCTTGCTTTTTTCTATATTAATTTCCATCCCATACGTTCTTGTTACTTTCTCCAGTCTAGAGGTAAGGTCTTGAAGTTCTGATTCTGATCCAGCTATCAGATCAATATCATCAGCAAAACGTAGGTTGCACAGAGGTCGGCCTCCAATCGATATGGTTGATTTATAATCGTAGAGAGCCTCCTGCATAATATGTTCTAGATAAATATTAAAGAGCACTGGGGACAGGATACATCCCTGCCGAACTCCTACAGTTGTTTTGAAAAATTCTCCAATGTCGTTGCTTGCAAAAACAGCACTGCTTGCGTCCTTGTATAGTGCTTCAATGATATCTATGATGTTGGTATCAAAATTGAATTTTCTCATTACTTGCCATAAGCCTTCATGCCAGACTCGATCGAAGGCTTTTGTGAAATCGATGAAGTTATGGTATAAATCGTGTGATGTTGGAGATGTTTTTCGATAAGTAATCTAATATTGAAGATTTGTTCTGAGGTACTTCTTTTTGGTCTAAAGCCAGCCTGTTCCTCTGACAAGATTTCTTCTGATTTCTGTTTTATTCTGTTCAAAAGTATCCTTAACATCACCTTACTTGGATGACTAATAAGGCTAATGGTTCTGTAGTTCTTGCACATTTTTAGATTTCCTTTCTTTGGAAGCGGTATTACTAATGACTGCGTCCATTCTTTTGGCCATTTTTTTGTACTCCATATCTTCTGGCAAATTGTTGTCATGATTTTTACTATATCTGGTCCTCCATATTTCAAGAGCTCTGCTGGGATATTATCCACACCCGGTGACTTCCCTCCTTTCATCGAACATATAGCCTCTTCCACTTCTTCCCGTAATATTGCTGCATTTCCGAGTTCCCTGTTTTCGCACTTATTGTTGTTTAATATGCCTAAGTCAGTGTCAAGTTTACAGTTATATAATTCTTTACAATATTCTGTCCATCTTCTCATTACAGCTGTTTTTTCATTGAGCAGAGCCCCATTGCTATCTTCTATGACAGTTACCCTGGGCTGTTGGGGTTTTGATAGTTTTCTTAATGTGTCAAAAGCTGCCTTGCTGTTACCTTTTATTAGCCCCGTATTAATGGACTCACATTGATCAGCTACCCATTTTTCTTTGGCCTGTTTCATTTTCTTCCTAATATTTTTATTCACCATACTGTATTGCCATGCTGCTTCAGGAACCTCTTTCTTAACCTTTTTCATTTCCCGCCGTGTATCACATAACTTCAGAATGTCATCTGTAACCCATGATTTGTTTATTTTCTTTCTTTTACCAAGTATTTCTGTTGCTGATTCAATGAGCACGTCTTTCATGTTCTCTGTGATTGAGTTGATATCATCCTCCAAAAAGTTGAGAGCTGCGAATTTTCCTCCAACAGTTGCCTCAAAGATTCCCGCGATTTCTGGATCTTTCAGTTTGTCTAAATTGAATCTTAACTGAGAACATCTGTTTTGATTATAGTTCTTTTTAAGTTTAAGCTTGAGCGTCATCAATACCATGTCGTGATCACTACCAATGTCGGCGCCAGGAAAAGTCCTAATACGCATTAAATCATTTGGTAGATGCTCACTGAACACTGTTTTGGTCGACTTTCGAATTTTTGTTCGAGATTCAAACCGAGGGTCCACTGTAACCAGAAATTGATAAAGTAACACTACTAAAACACGGAATAAAATCCGTTACCCAAAGATTTTTTTTCCAAGAAGGACCCTTAAAAAGCGGGACATTTGGAATAAATTCGGGACACCGGGACATTTTATAAAAAAACGGGACTGTCCCGGGAAAAACGGGACGAATGGGAACCCTACCCTACATTTATATCTCTAGCTTTCTCACCCCTTATTGCGCCCTGTTCATTTTGTTTTCTTGGAGTGCACAGTTTGACAAAAGTGGAACCTCCCCAAGGTCAACGGTTATAGGTCATAGCTCAAGCTATGTGGGCGAGCGATGAATGCAAGGAGGGGTACGCATAGGCCGGAGTTGGTGTGTTTGTGTCTGTGTCTCTAGGCCCTACTTGATAGTTACGGAACAAAATAGACATGTGACTATGTTTTCAAAGATTTGCATATGTTATGTGAACTAAGGGCAACTTTTAGAAATATTTAAATCTTTACTACCTGTGTGTTCTATGTAGCATTGCAGTCACTACAGCTACGGAGACCGTGCTAGATTAGCTGTAGACAAAGTTCTAGATTTACGTCATAATTCTTTTTGAAGCAGCTGCTCTACGTCTTACATAAATTTTTTTTTCCTTACAACATCATCATGTGCCATATAGTTAAATTTCGTGTCTTTTACCGGAACCAGAATGTTGAAGCTTAACTTACATGTTAGTTTTTTTATCTGGAAAAATAAAAGTGTCCATACTTGACTGGCAAGTTATTCTCTTATCTTCTTTTAGTGAATTGGTGAACCCACTGGGAAGTTGCTGATGTTATAGGCAAGTTACATGGATAAAGATATTGATAGTCCCCGTTGGTAAGTTGTTTTTTTTTTCACATGCTTCGATGAAGTTGTTAATAGACTGTCGATACTATTACTCAATTTGCAGATATCTGTCTTCTATGTTTTTCTCTTTGTTTGGGTCATATTGCACCACACGGCCAAGTTAGTGTACCAGGATTTAAATGTGTTATGTCAACCGAAAACAAGTTAGAAATATTCCAACTCTACTTTTCCTTGACAGAAATATGCCGTAGATTACCTAGAAATATTCCAACTCTACTTTTCGTGACAGAAATATGCCGTAGATTACCAAGAAATATTCCAACTCTACTTTTCGTGACAGAAATATGCCGTAGATTACCAAGAAATATTCCAACTCTACTTTTCGTGACAGAAATATGCCGTAGATTACCAAGAAATATTCCAACTCTACTTTTCGTGACAGAAATATGCCGTAGATTACCTAGAAATATTCCAACTCTACTTTTCGTGACAGAAATATGCCGTAGATTACCTAGAAATATTCCAACTCTACTTTTCGTGACAGAAATATGCCGTAGATTACCTAGAAATATTCCAACTCTACTTTTCGTGACAGAAATATGCCGTAGATTACCTAGAAATATTCCAACTCTACTTTTCGTGACAGAAATATGCCGTAGATTACCTAGAAATATTCCAACTCTACTTTTCGTGACAGAAATATGCCGTAGATTACCAAGAAATATTCCAACTCTACTTTTCGTGACAGAAATATGCCGTAGATTACCTAGAAATATTCCAACTCTACTTTTCGTGACAGAAATATGCCGTAGATTACCAAGAAATATTCCAACTCTACTTTTCGTGACAGAAATATGCCGTAGATTACCAAGAAATATTCCAACTCTACTTTTCGTGACAGAAATATGCCGTAGATTACCAAGAAATATTCCAACTCTACTTTTCGTGACAGAAATATGCCGTAGATTACCAAGAAATATTCCAACTCTACTTTTCGTGACAGAAATATGCCGTAGATTACCAAGAAATATTCCAACTCTACTTTTCGTGACAGAAATAGAAATATGCCGTAGATTACCTAGAAATATTCCAACTCTACTTTTCGTGACAGAAATATGCCGTAGATTACCTAGAAATATTCCAACTCTACTTTTCGTGACAGAAATATGCCGTAGATTACCTAGAAATATTCCAACTCTACTTTTCGTGACAGAAATATGCCGTAGATTACCAAGAAATATTCCAACTCTACTTTTCGTGACAGAAATATGCCGTAGATTACCTAGAAATATTCCAACTCTACTTTTCGTGACAGAAATATGCCGTAGATTACCTAGAAATATTCCAACTCTACTTTTCGTGACAGAAATATGCCGTAGATTACCTAGAAATATTCCAACTCTACTTTTCGTGACAGAAATATGCCGTAGATTACCTAGAAATATTCCAACTCTACTTTTCGTGACAGAAATATGCCGTAGATTACCTAGAAATATTCCAACTCTATTTTCCTTGACAGAAATATGCCGTAGATTACCAAGAAATATTCCAACTCTACTTTTCGTGACAGAAATATGCCGTAAACTACCTAGAAATATTCCAACTCTACTTTTCGTGACAGAAATATGCCGTAGATTACCAAGAAATATTCCAACTCTACTTTTCGTGACAGAAATATGCCGTAGATTACCTAGAAATATTCCAACTCTACTTTTCGTGACAGAAATATGCCGTAGATTACCTAGAAATATTCCAACTCTACTTTTCGTGACAGAAATATGCCGTAGATTACCAAGAAATATTCCAACTCTACTTTTCGTGACAGAAATATGCCGTAGATTACCAAGAAATATTCCAACTCTACTTTTCGTGACAGAAATATGCCGTAGATTACCTAGAAATATTCCAACTCTACTTTTCGTGACAGAAATATGCCGTAGATTACCTAGAAATATTCCAACTCTATTTTCCTTGACAGAAATATGCCGTAGATTACCAAGAAATATTCCAACTCTACTTTTCGTGACAGAAATATGCCGTAGATTACCTAGAAATATTCCAACTCTACTTTTCGTGACAGAAATATGCCGTAGATTACCAAGAAATATTCCAACTCTACTTTTCGTGACAGAAATATGCCGTAGATTACCTAGAAATATTCCAACTCTACTTTTCGTGACAGAAATATGCCGTAGATTACCAAGAAATATTCCAACTCTACTTTTCGTGACAGAAATATGCCGTAGATTACCAAGAAATATTCCAACTCTACTTTTCGTGACAGAAATATGCCGTAGATTACCAAGAAATATTCCAACTCTACTTTTCGTGACAGAAATATGCCGTAGATTACCAAGAAATATTCCAACTCTACTTTTCGTGACAGAAATATGCCGTAGATTACCAAGAAATATTCCAACTCTACTTTTCGTGACAGAAATATGCCGTAGATTACCTAGAAATATTCCAACTCTACTTTTCGTGACAGAAATATGCCGTAGATTACCAAGAAATATTCCAACTCTACTTTTCGTGACAGAAATATGCCGTAGATTACCAAGAAATATTCCAACTCTACTTTTCGTGACAGAAAATATGCCGTCCATTACCAAGAAATATTCCAACTCTACTTTTCGTGACAGAAATATGCCGTAGATTACCAAGAAATATTCCAACTCTACTTTTCGTGACAGAAATATGCCGTAGATTACCAAGAAATATTCCAACTCTACTTTTCGTGACAGAAATATGCCGTAGATTACCAAGAAATATTCCAACTCTACTTTTCGTGACAGAAATATGCCGTAGATTACCAAGAAATATTCCAACTCTATTTTCCTTGACAGAAATGAACTGCCGTAGATTAGCTTGTGGCGAAATAGTATTGATCTCAGTGAATATTGTTGACTTTACGTCAATTTGTATTGATCTTATTGAATATTCTTTGCTGTGCAGTTTTTTTTTTTTTTAAATTAATGAAGAAAAATATCCCGTTCAACCTCTGATGGGTTATAATTAGGATATATATTGTTTTCAATTCCAAATAATATGAACAACTGCCGATATGAGAAAGTGGCATCACATTTGTCAAATCATTGTAAATAGGGACAATCACATTTATGCTTAGGCCTATAGCCTACGTTAAATAAATAAAAAAAATAAAAACGAACAAAATCAAGAAGAAACTCTGAACAAAAATAATATTAAAGTGGAGGGGTGTAATTCAGATCATTTACCCATTGAAATAACACATGTTCATAAAACATTTTAATTTTTAAAATAATTTGCTGTGCAGTGAAACTTGTATCTGCAATAGAAAAGAAGTGGTAGCAACCTGCAATGATCGTATTGAATATTGTTGACTTTGCACTGATAAGTCAAGTATTTTTCAAGGGAGTGAAAAGTGAATTATAACTGACATTCCCTTTATTCCTCTTGCTTTTTAGGCATCTAAAATTATGCAAACTTCTCTTTCCTTTATTATTTTTTCAATAAAAAATATCCCGTTCTCCAGAATGAATTGTGTAATTGTCAGAATATATTTCACCTGTTCTGGTAAATCACATTTCACATAGTCCTAAAAATTTACATTCATTCTTTCTACTTCCCTCTTGATGTTAACCAATTTTCCATTCTGCATTAGTGTCCTGACATTCTAAGTTCCTATAGACAAGATAGTAATAGCTCCTTGTCAAAGGAAGTAAGAAAGATAGCTCTTCATTGCTATACAAAACCAGTTCTAATATATGGAAGTGAATCATGGACAATTAGTAAACAAGCAGTAAAAGCACTGGAGGCCACAGAGATATGTTGTTACAGAAGAATGATAACAATACCATTCTTCCTCTTCAAGCATCATGCCTGGTTGCATGGGCGATCATGTCTCTCCACAACTTCCTGTACCTAGTACTGTTTATCAGTTCTGTTATAAACTTCATTCCATGTTCTCATGTCAAAACTGTCCAGCATCTTGTCTCATTGTCACCCTATGTCTCTTTTGTCCTTCAGTCTTTCCTGCTGTCACGATATACTCCAGTTGTCGTCTCTTATTATGATGCCCGAAGACAGTGGATTGCTTCCTTCTAACTAATATGAGTAATAAGTTTCTTTTGTGCATTGGCCTCTTTCCGGACATCCTCATTACTCTTTTTAGTTGTCCATAGTATTTTTAACATTCTTCTGTAAAACCACCTCTCTGTGGTCTCTAGTGCTTTTTCTAATTGCTTACTAATTGTCCATGACTCACTTCTGTATGTCAGGATTGGTTCTATATTATTTACTAATTGTCCATGACTCGCTTCTGTATGTCATGATTGGTTCTATATTATTTACTAACTGTCCATGGCTCACTTCTGAATGTCAGGTCAGGATTGGTCCTATATTATTTACTAATTGTCCATGACTCACTTCTGTATGTCATGATTGGTTCTATATTATTTACTAACTGTCCATGGCTCACTTCTGAATGTCAGGTCAGGATTGGTCCTATATTATTTACTAATTGTCCATGACTCACTTCTGTATGTCATGATTGGTTCTATATTATTTACTAATTTGTCCATGAAACTATGTCCATGATTGGTTCTAATATTTTTTACTAACTGGCTCGACTCACTTCCATACTGAATGTCAGGTCAGGATTGGTCCTATATTATTTACTAATTGTCCATGACTCACTTCTGTATGTCATGATTGGTTCTATATTATTTACTAACTGTCCATGGCTCACTTCTGTATGTCAGGTCAGGATTGGTCCTATATTATTTACTAATTGTCCATGACTCACTTCTGTATGTCATGATTGGTTCTATATTATTTACTAACTGTCCATGACTCACTTCTGTATGTCAGGTCAGGATTGGTCCTGTATTATTTACTAATTGTCCATGACTCACTTCTGTATGTCATGATTGGTTCTATATTATTTACTAATTGTCCATGACTCACTTCTGTATGTCAAGATTGGTTCTATATTATTTACTAATTGTCCATGACTCACTTCTGTATGTCATGATTGGTTCTATATTATTTACTAACTGTCCATGACTCACTTCTGTATGTCAGGTCAGGATTGGTCCTGTATTATTTACTAATTGTCCATGACTCACTTCTGTATGTCAAGATTTGTTCTATATTATTTACTAATTGTCCATGACTCACTTCTGTATGTCATGATTGGTTCTATATTATTTACTAATTGTCCATGACTCACTTCTGTATGTCAGGAATGGTTCTATAATAAACACTGAAGAACTCTCTTTCTCACGTCCAGTGACAAAGAGCTGCATAATATACTTTTCATTGAGAATATAGTCCCTATGTAGTTTCGAGTGGGGGGGAAGGCTCTCTGCTATCAGTCTACTGCTAACTCAGGCAAGTCGTAACAGACAACTAATATGAGGGCGTACATTGAGCTGGCAACCTTATCGTCTGCAATAAGTTGCCACAGAAACCACTGCTGCAAGAGCACATGGATACTTTATGGTAGGCTTCCTGTAAGGAGTCCAGCTGCTGTGGTGGCTTCATGGTCCACAAGGAGTGAACAGAAGAATATAGTAATATTTGATTGACATCAGAATAGCTGTGTTGATCTGAGTTGACTGATGTGTTGATCTGAGTTGACTAATGTGTTGATCTGAGTTGACTGATGTGTTGATCTGAGTTGACTAATGTGTTGATCTGAGTTGACTAATGTGTTGATCTGAGTTGACTAATGTGTTGATCTGAGTTGACTAATGTGTTGATCTGAGTTGACTAATGTGCTGATCTGAGTTGACTAATGTGCTGATCTTCTTCTTCTTCCTTCTTCTTCGTTCGTCCTGAAAAGGACGGTGGTTGCGTTGTGTCTGTTTACGCCTAAGCTGTGATATCTGCACCTTTCGGTCGACACATCCGACTTCAGCACGGCATTTTTTAGGGACCGGGTTTGCCTTCCCATTGCGATCCGCACTCGCTCAGCCAGACTGCACTGCTGCAGACTGTTTCCAGGACCACCACGTGGAGGTGGAGTGCGGTCTTGACCAGCTCTGGTTCGCTGGTCCTGATGCAAGCAGTACAGCTATGGGTCGCTGACTGCATTCACTATTGCTGCATCTTGGGTTCCCATGTGCTGATCTGAGTTGAATAATTTGCTGATCTGAGTTGACTAATGTGCTGATCTGAGTTGATTAATGTGTTGATCTGAGTTGACTAATGTGTTGATCTGAGTTGACTAATGTGTTGATCTGAGTTGACTAATGTGTTGATCTGAGTTGACTGATGTGCTGATCTGAGTTGACTAATGTGTTGATCTGAGTTGACTGATGTGCTGATCTGAGTTGACTGATGTGCTGATCTGAGTTGACTAATGTGTTGATCTGAGTTGACTAATGTGTTGATCTGAGTTGACTAATGTGTTGATCTGAGTTGACTAATGTGTTGATCTGAGTTGACTAATGTGTTGATCTGAGTTGACTAATGTGTTGGTCTGAGTTGACTAATGTGTTGATCTGAGTTGACTAATGTGTTGATCTGAGTTGACTAATGTGTTGATCTGAGTTGGCTAATGTTCAATATGCATTGATGTTGTTATCTAAAATTATATTACCAGTTATAGCAGCATATCGTTGACTAGTCTCTGTGAATAGTTATTGATTAATAAAGTTACCAGAATATTTTTATTTATAAAGAAAAAATCTCCAATTCAACCTCTGATGGGTTAAAATTATGATACAATAGAACTTTGGTTATCCCATCAGGGTACACGACCGAGACCATGATGGATAATCAGATAGACAGATAACAGAATATGTGTTTTAAAAGCATTATAGACCTATAAACATACAGTAGACCAGGTCTTTTAACTAGTTTATTTTGTTTCATTATTTATAACCGAAATATATTACATAATATGCAACATAAAGAAATTACAAGAAATAAAATTAAAGGAGATACAAGGAAACAACATGTTACATTTACTGTTGTTCTTTCTGTTCCATAAACCGATGCTATACCTGTAGCACTTTCACCTTTTCTTAAACAATTTACTATCTCAATTTTTTGGGATAATCCCAACACTAATTGCTTACGTTTCACTACCATTTCAATGGGCTTACCAACAAAAATTTATTACAATGTGAAACAAGAGTTAGAGAACAGCTGTATTGAGTGAGTTGTAAACAAAGACTGAGTGACAAATGGTGCCTTTATGAGTTGGGCGCATGCACAATATATGAATCATCAAAACATTGTCCTGACGGTTAACAGAGACTGATGGATGATAAGGTGACGGATGATCGAAGTTCGTACATAGTGTCTATAATTTTAGACAATGTGTTAATTTTTCAGATTTTACCTTTTGGTTTTACCCATCCTGTCCATTTATTGTAAACTGAGTAAATGAAAATTTCCAAATTGTGGGCGGTGTGTGTTGACTAATGTGTTGATCTGAGTTGACTAATGTGTTGATCTGAGTTGACTAATGTGTTGATCTGAGTTGACTAATGTGTTGATCTGAGTTGACTAAAGTGTTGATCTGAGTTGACTAATGTGTTGATCTGAGTTGACTAATGTGTTGGTCTGAGTTGACTAATGTGTTGATCTGAGTTGACTAATGTGTTGATCTGAGTTGACTGATGTGCTGATCTGAGTTGACTAATGTGTTGATCTGAGTTGACTAATGTGTTGATCTGAGTTGACTAAAGTGTTGATCTGAGTTGACTAATGTGTTGATCTGAGTTGACTAATGTGTTGATCTGAGTTGACTAATGTGTTGATCTGAGTTGACTAATGTGTTGATCTGAGTTGACTAATGTGTTGATCTGAGTTGACTAATGTGTTGATCTGAGTTGACTAAAGTGTTGATCTGAGTTGACTAATGTGTTGATCTGAGTTGACTAATGTGTTGTTGACTGAGTTGGAGTTGACTAATGTGTTGATCTGAGTTGACTAATGTGTTGATCTGAGTTGACTAATGTGTTGATCAGAGTTGGCTACTGTTCACTATGCATTGATGTTGTTATCTAAAATTATATTACCAGTTATAGCAGCATATCGTTGACTGGTCTCTGTGAATAGTTATTGATTAATAAAGTTACCAGAATATTTTTATTTATAAAGAAAAAATCTCCAATTCAACCTCTGATGGGTTAAAATTATGATACAGTAGAACTTTGGTTATCCCATCAGGGTACACGACCAAGACCATGATGGATAATCAGATAGACAGATAACAGAATATGTGTTTTAAAAGCATTATAGACCTATAAACATACAGTAGACCGGGTCTTTTAACTAGTTTATTTTGTTTCATTATTTATAACCGAAATATATTACATAATATGCAACATAAAGAAATTACAAGAAATAAAATTAAAGGAGATACAAGGAAACAACATGTTACATTTACTGTTGTTCTTTCTGTTCCATAAACCGATGCTATACCTGTAGCACTTTCACCTTTTCTTAAACAATTTACTATCTCAATTTTTTGGGATAATCTCAACACTACTCGTTTACGTTTCTCTGCCATCTCAATGGGCTTGCCTAAAAGTAATTATTAAAATGTGAAACAAGAGTTAGAGAACAACCGTATTGAGTGAGTTGTAAACAAAGACTGAGTGACAAATGGCGCATTTATGGGTTGAGCGCATGCGCGACATATGAATAATCAAAACATTGTCCTGATGGTCAACAGAGACTTACGGATAATAGGGTGACGGATAATCGAAGTTCGTACATAGTGTCTATAATTTTTAGACAATGTGTTAATTTTTCAGATTTTACCTTTTGGTTTTACCCATCCTGTCCATTTATTGTAAACTGAGTAAATGAAAATTTCCAAATTGTGGGCGGTGTGTGTTGACTAATGTGTTGATCTGAGTTGACTAATGTGTTGATCTGAGTTGACTAATGTGTTGATCTGAGTTGACTAATGTGTTGATCTGAGTTGACTAAAGTGTTGATCTGAGTTGACTAATGTGTTGATCTGAGTTGACTAATGTGTTGGTCTGAGTTGACTAATGTGTTGATCTGAGTTGACTAATGTGTTGATCTGAGTTGACTGATGTGCTGATCTGAGTTGACTAATGTGTTGATCTGAGTTGAGTAATGTGTTGATCTGAGTTGACTAAAGTGTTGATCTGAGTTGACTAATGTGTTGATCTGAGTTGACTAATGTGTTGGTCTGAGTTGACTAATGTGTTGATCTGAGTTGACTAATGTGTTGATCTGAGTTGACTAATGTGTTGATCTGAGTTGACTAATGTGTTGATCTGAGTTGACTAAAGTGTTGATCTGAGTTGACTAATGTGTTGATCTGAGTTGACTAATGTGTTGGTCTGAGTTGACTAATGTGTTGATCTGAGTTGACTAATGTGTTGATCTGAGTTGACTAATGTGTTGATCAGAGTTGGCTACTGTTCACTATGCATTGATGTTGTTATCTAAAATTATATTACCAGTTATAGCAGCATATCGTTGACTGGTCTCTGTGAATAGTTATTGATTAATAAAGTTACCAGAATATTTTTATTTATAAAGAAAAAATCTCCAATTCAACCTCTGATGGGTTAAAATTATGATACAGTAGAACTTTGGTTATCCCATCAGGGTACACGACCGAGACCATGATGGATAATCAGATAGACAGATAACAGAATATGTTTTAAAAGCATTATAGACCTATAAACATACAGTAGACCGGGTCTTTTAACTAGTTTATTTTGTTTCATTATTTATAACCGAAATATATTACATAATATGCAACATAAAGAAATTACAAGAAATAAAATTAAAGGAGATACAAGGAAACAACATGTTACATTTACTGTTGTTCTTTCTGTTCCATAAACCGATGCTATACCTGTAGCACTTTCACCTTTTCTTAAACAATTTACTATCTCAATTTTTTGGGATAATCCCAACACTAATTGCTTACGTTTCACTACCATTTCAATGGGCTTACCAACAAAAATTTATTACAATGTGAAACAAGAGTTAGAGAACAGCTGTATTGAGTGAGTTGTAAACAAAGACTGAGTGACAAATGGTGCCTTTATGAGTTGGGCGCATGCACAATATATGAATCATCAAAACATTGTCCTGACGGTTAACAGAGACTGATGGATGATAAGGTGACGGATGATCGAAGTTCGTACATAGTGTCTATAATTTTAGACAATGTGTTAATTTTTCAGATTTTACCTTTTGGTTTTACCCATCCTGTCCATTTATTGTAAACTGAGTAAATGAAAATTTCCAAATTGTGGGCGGTGTGTGTTGACTAATGTGTTGATCTGAGTTGACTAATGTGTTGATCTGAGTTGACTAATGTGTTGATCTGAGTTGACTAATGTGTTGATCTGAGTTGACTAAAGTGTTGATCTGAGTTGACTAATGTGTTGATCTGAGTTGACTAATGTGTTGGTCTGAGTTGACTAATGTGTTGATCTGAGTTGACTAATGTGTTGATCTGAGTTGACTGAGTTGACTGATGTGCTGATCTGAGTTGACTAATGTGTTGATCTGAGTTGACTAATGTGTTGATCTGAGTTGACTAATGTGTTGATCTGAGTTGACTAAAGTGTTGATCTGAGTTGACTAAAGTGTTGATCTGAGTTGACTAATGTGTTGATCTGAGTTGACTAATGTGTTGAGTCTGAGTTGAGTTGACTAATGTGTTGATCTGAGTTGACTAATGTGTTGATCTGAGTTGACTAATGTGTTGATCTGAGTTGACTAATGTGTTGGTCTGAGTTGACTAATGTGTTGATCTGAGTTGACTAATGTGTTGATCTGAGTTGGCTAAAGTGTTGATCTGAGTTGAATAATGTGTTGATCTGAGTTGGCTAATGTTCACTATGCATTGATGTAGTTATCTAAATTATATTACCAGTTATAGCAGCATATCGTTGACTGGTCTCTGTGAATAGTTATTGATTAATAAAGTTACAGAATATTTTTATTTATAAAGAAAAAATCTCCAATTCAACATCTGATGGGTTAAAATTATGATACAGTAGAACTTTGGTTATCCCATCAGGGTACACGACCGAGACCATGATGGATAATCAGATAGACAGATAACAGAATATGTGTTTTAAAAGCATTATAGACCTATAAACATACAGCAGACCGGGTCTTTTAACTAGTTTATTTTGTTTCATTATTTATAACCGAAATATATTACATAATATGCAACATAAAGAAATTACAAGAAATAAAATTAAAGGAGATACAAGGAAACAACACGTTACATTTACTGTTGTTCTTTCTGTTCCATAAACCGATGCTACACCTGTAGCACTTTCACCTTTTCTTAAACAATTTACTATCTCAATTTTTTGGGATAATCCCAATACTACTTGCTTACGTTTCACTACCATTTCAATGGGCTTACCAACAAAATTTTATTACAATGTGAAACAAGAGCTAGAGAACAGCCGTATCGAGTGAGTTGTAAACAAAGACTGAGTGACAAATGGCGCCTTAATGAGTTGGGCGCATGCACGATATATGAATCATCAAAACATTGTCCTGACGGTTAACAGAGACTGATGGATGATAAGGTGACGGATAATCGAAGTTCATACATATAATCGTCTATAATTTTAGACAATGTGTTAATTTTTCAGATTTTACCTTTTGGTTTTACTCATCCTGTCCATTTATTGTAAACTGAGTAAATGAAAATTTCCAAATTGTGGGCGGTGTGTGTTCTTCTCCCCCCCCCCCCCCCCCCCCCCCCCATCATCCTAAAACGGTAATTTAGTTTACGACTGAACTTTTTACGACTGAACTTTCAGACATAGATATTGGCAAACTATGATAATGCTGCCAAATTATTGTTTTCAGTTGTGCAGATCAGACAATTTCTTGAACTTGAAGGAGAGTTTATGGATGTGAAAGACACTGTGTAACCATGTAAGTACAGTAATTAGTCAGAATTATCATTATTAAGTGCTGTGCTAAGTGACATGTTGTTGTTGTTGTTGTTTAACTTGGACTGCTGAGCTTCTTGCTCTTTTGCAGCCAACACCAAGATGAATACTCCTTGGTATTATCTACACTGTAGATCTAGGCTTTTCCTGTGGCTTTTCTGCCATTCCGAAACGTGTTGAGTTGAAGTCGTGAGCTCCAGTTTCTCCAGCTTGGCTTGCATTTAAAGGATCGTTACATCTGGTCCAAAGCTAGGAGTAAGAAGCGTGTGGCATACTGTGCATTTCCTGCCATCCAAGGGGGCTCTTCAACTATGCAGAGTTAAAATACTGTGCTCTGTTTCAAGGCTCTCCCAAGGAATTGTCACGTCCTGCACAGAGCCACTTCTCAGCTCTCCCTGCCTATCACTGGGTTCATAGTGGGATCAAATTGCATGCAGTCAACCAGGTCAAAGCCAAAGAATCACATCTGGGGCTCAGGTGACTTCTGAACGCTTAGCGTGCAATGCTAAGTTCTCAACAAGTTTCACCACAGGGGGCATCCCTGGAAGTGTGGATGATTTCACGAGTCAAATGAGGGTGTAATTAGCCTCACAGACAGAGGTTCACTTCCACATATATACACACTAGCACTGTGCATTGCTGTTGGTCATACAAGGATGACTCCAGATATGCCTCCATGAATAAGTTACATGTAAGATCATATCTCTCCACAGCTGTCAGTCCCTCTTGTTCACCGCTAGATATTTAGTTGACTGTCTCCTGCACTATGAGTTGGAATGTCCAGCATCTTCTGCCTCCATTATTTTCTTTTTTCCAATTCTTTTACTTGTCATACCAGATAAACAGTATGGAATTATTTACTATGATCACACCATTGTTAAGTATATTGCTTGTTTAAATAGTGCTGTATACAGTGCTTTTTTTTTAAAAATTGGTCACACTGAACAACTTACTTACTTAGTTGTTCCTCTTCTACCCTGAGGTGTAGAAGTTTGCCAGAGAGAACGCCATACAGTCCTGTCGGCAAATATATATACATAGTTAAAGTGGTCACACAGATATATGCGTATATGTACATCTGTCTATACATTACTTTTTAAAATTGTAACACTGATGAAACAGTGAACAGTTCTAGTTTAATTAGCCACACTGAAGAAACAGCGTTATGTAAGTGCCAGTAGTTAAAATAGTCATGCAGATGTACAGTATCATATATATATAGCCACTCTAATAACAAACATGTAAAGTATAAGATATCATCATCATCATCAGTTGCCATCTCCACAATGAAGGTTGGCAGTAATGGATCTCCAACGTCTTCTGTCTCTTGTCTTGGTGGTGCATTCTGATAGACTCTTTCCTGTCCATCTCTTGATGTTATCTTCCCACTAATAGCGCTGTCTTCCCCTTGCACGTTTGCCTTCAACTCTCCCTTCTGTTAAGGTCTTCTGCAAGGTGTTATGCCTTTTTATGTGGCCAAAGTATTTTAGCTGCCGAACTTTGACCTCTCTCATTAGTTCTCTTTTCATACCTAGATTTTCTAGGACCTCCTTATTTGTTTTCATCTCTTTCCATGAGATACGCCCCATTCTTCTATATATCCACATTTCAAGAGCCTCAATTCTTTCTTCCAAATGCCCATTCATCCAAACAGTTATCTCACAAATTAAAACTGAGAATCATGGGGTGTTGTGTGTATTCTGCACCATACAGAAACGCAGAATACACACAACACCCCATGATTCTCAGTTTTAATTTGTGAGATAACTGTTTGGATGTCAGTATATGTTTCATGTTGTTGAATGTAGCTTTGGCCATTCCTATTCTCTTCTTGATTTCTGTTTCACATCTGCCATCTTCTGTTATTATATGACCAAGATATACATAGCTCTTGACTTGTTCCAGGATTTTCCATTTTACGCTTATCTTTAATGTGGGTTTATCGTCTGTTTTGCTAATTATCATAGTTTTTGTTTTCTCAATATTAATGTTGAGTCCATATTCATGACTTATACTGTTCACTTGCTTCACTAGTTCTTGTAACTCCTGTTCACTTTCAGCTAACAACACGGTATCATCTGCATATCTAAGGTTGTTTATTGACCTTCCACTGATTTTCAGTCCTGGTATTTCCTGTATCTGTTTGAAAATTTTTTCGGTGTATAAATTAAATAGGCAGGGGGACAGCACACAACCTTGTCTGACACCTCTTTTTATGTCTATGTATGGCGAATAATTCCTTCCCGATCTTACTGTGGTAGTTTGCTCCCAATAAAGGTTACTGAGTATTCTTATATCTTTTCCATCAATACCTATGTCTTTGAGGCATTCAATTATTTTCTCATGATGGACTCTGTCAAAAGCCTTCTTATAGTCAATGAAGCACATATACATACTTTTTTGGACCTCTGTATATTTTTTCTGCTAATATTCTTAGGCAAAATATTGCCTCTCTTGTTCCACTGTTCCGTCTAAAACCAAACTGTTCTTCTTGGATTTCGCTATCTACTTTACTTTTTATTCTTTCCTGTATGATTTTGAGCAGTATCTTAATTGCATGACTCATCAGGCTGATTGTTCTGAAGTCTGAACATTCTGTTGCATTTGGTTTTTTGGGCAATGTTATAAAAACTGATGTCTTCATGTTGTGTGGTATATATCCTGTATTGTATATATCGTTGCATATTTCTGTGATTGTATCTATACCAAAGCTCTCCAGAGCTTCTATCATTTCAATTTTTATGTTATCCATGCCTGCTGATTTTCCTTTTTGTATCATATGAATGGCATTCTCTACTTCTGATCTGAGAATGTTTGGGCCTTCATTAGAATCTGGTGATGGTTTTTTACCTCTGTTGTCCTCGAATAGTTCTTTTATGTAAGATATAGCAACTCTAATAACAAACGTGTACAGTATCAGATGTATCAACTCTAATAACAAACATGTACAGTAAAAGATGTAGCAACTCTAAAAACAAATATGTACAGTATCAGATGTAGCAACTGTAATAACAAACATGTACAGTATCAGATGTAGCAACTCTAATAACAGACATGTACGAGGGAAGGTCAAAAAGTAATGCCTCCTATTTTGTATGTATGTAAATACTGCATCGGTGTGCAATTTGTAAATTTAGCAGGATTCCTCAAACACTCTTCTGCACTGTATAGCATTACCAACCTTTTTCAGTGGCACCACTGTAACAGTTTAAAAATGACTGCCAAAGACGTTCAGTTAAAACAACGTTATGTCATAGAATTCCTGAATGCTGAAGGTAAACCATAGCCATCAACCTCCTGCACCATTACGAAACTGAAGGAGAAGAGTTTTTATCGAATATTGTGACAGGTGATGAGACTTGAGTTCATTTTTTTTAACCAGAATCCTAGCGGCAGTCAATGGAGTGGCATCACACAACATCACCGACAAGAAAGAAGTTCAAAAGTTCACCATCTGTAGGGAAAGTTATCGCCTCGGTGTTGTGGGATGAGAAGGGTGTGATTCTTCTCGACTTCTTGGAACAGGGAAACACGACTTCTTGGAACAGGGAAACACGGCGAATGCAGACTGTTACATTGAAACTGTGAAGAAGCTTAGAGGTCGTCTTCGGCGACTTTACCCATTAAAAGCTCAGAGAACTGCACTACTGTTGCACGATAATGCCACGCCACACACCGCTAAACGCACCATTGATGCGATTGCAGAATTTGGCTGGACATTATTACCACATCCCCCTTACAGTCCCGATCTTGCACCTTCTGACTTCCATCTGTTTGGACCACTGAAAGAAGATCTTCGCGGACATCACTTTGAGGACACAGAGACCCTTAAACGTGCCGTACGCCAGTGGTTTAGGAAAAAGGACACATATTTTTACCGTGCGGGGATACATGTCCTTGTGAGACGATGGACAAAACTGTAACAAATAACGGAGACTACATTGAGAAATAAATTTTTGAAGTTCAGACTTGGGGCTTCATTTCAATGTGAATTTTATCTGTTTTCTTGCCTATTGAATGAAATTAAAAATTACGAGGCATTACTTTTTGACCGTCCCTCGTGCTATATCATATGTAGCAGCTCTAATAACAAACATGTACAGTATCAGATGTAATATCTCTGTTAACAAATATGTCAAGTATAAGATATAGCAACTCTGTTAATAAACATACAGAGTATCAGATGTAACAACTCTAATAATACACATGTACAGTATCAGATGTAACAACTCTAATAACAAACATGTACAGTATCAGATATAACAACTCTAATAAAAAAACATTTACAGTATCAGATGTAACAACTCTAATAACAAACATGTACAGTATCAGATGTAACAACTCTAATAACAAACATGTACTGTATCAGATGTAACAACTCTAATAACAAACATGTACAGTATCAGATGTAGCAACTCTAATAACAAACATTTACAGTATCAGATGTAACAACTCTAATAACAAACATGTACAGTATCAGATGTAACAACTCTAATAACAATCATATACAGTTTCAGATGTAAGAACTCTAATAACAAACATGTACAGTATCAGATGTAACAACTCTGTTAACAAACATGTACAGTATTAGAAGTAGCAACTCTGTTAACAAACATGTACAGTATCAGATGTAACAACTCTAATAACAAACATGTACAGTATCAGATGTAGCAACTCTAATAACAAACATGTACAGTATCAGATGTAACAACTCTGTTAACAAACATGTACAGTATCAGATGTAGCAACTCTGTTAACAAACATGTACAGTATTAGAAGTAGCAAATCTGTTAACAAACATGTACAGTATCAGATGTAGCATCTGTAATAACAAACATATGCAGTATCAGATATAGCAACTCTGAAATGTACAGCAGATATAGAGACTTAAGGTAGCAGACTCTTACATCATAAAAAATAGTAGCTGAAGTAACAGACATGTAAAACTTGTACATCTTATTTATCAACTCAAGTTGCATATATGTAGTACATGCCAGCTCAGTATCAAATACACCGACCCAAGTAACTTTGATAACAGATATAAGAATTTAATGCAGACATACATGAGATGCAGCAATTTAAATAACAGACATATACAGTTCAGTTATACCAACTCAGATAAGAAGCATGTACATCTCATGTACAATTTCAAGTAACATGCATGTCGAATATACCAACTCGACATGTACAACAAGAAATACGCCAGCTCAGGTAACCTGTATAACAGATGTATGACATCATAAGATATGGCAGCTGAAGTAACAGACATGTACAACTTTAGATATACCAAGTCAGATAACAGGCATGTTCATCATATGTACCAACTCAACACACATACAGAGCATACCAGCTAATCATCTGATACACCAACTCTTACTTACTTACTTAGTCATTCCTCTTCTACTGTGAGGTGTAGAGATTTGGAAAAGAGAGTACCATACTATCCAATCGGCTGTCTTCCTCCTGGCCTGGTTCCATTCTAGTCCTCAGTCCTTCAGAGATTGTCTAATGTTGCCCTCCCAGCGGACTCTGGGTCGTCCTGGAAGTCTGAATCCCTGGCTCTTTAGCCTCCCATACCTGCTGTGGCAGCCGATCTTCTCCCATTCTGCAGACATGGCCAAACCATCTTAGTTGGGACTGTTCTACTTAGGTCTGCTGGGGTTGGGTTCTTAGGCCTTGATGTATCGTCTGTTTGCGGATCATGTCTCTTCTTGTTACTTCAACCACCTTTCTCAGATACCTCATATCTGAGGTTTGGATCTGACTTTTGTGGGTTGTAGTCAATGCCCATGACTCGCATCCATATGTCAAGACTGGGACATAGGTGGAACGGTATACAGCTATCTTTATTTTCTTGCCAACTTCTCTTTTGCTGAGGAATCCTTGATTTATGGCCTGGAAAAGTCTCCCAGCTGCTGTTCTTCGGGTAGCCAAATCTTCTTTGATGCCTCCCTCCCAGTCTATGACAGCTCCGAGGTATTTAAAGTGGTTGACCTGCTCCAGGACCTGTTCTCCTAGCTTAATCTGATGCCTTCTTTCCTCTTGTGATATCACCATGGTTTTTGCTTTGGAGCTGCTGATGACCATCAGTCTCTTCTCCAGCTCTTCCTTCCAGACTTGCAGGTTGGATTGAAGATGTGCCTCTGATTTAGCAATCAAGGCAACATCATCGGCAAATGAGCTCTGAAATAAAACCTGTCTCATCTTCCAGCACCCTGCTGAATATTTTCTTGTCCTCTCCTTACATGTTTTGATGACATCATCCATGAGGAGTATGAACAGATATGGTGACAGGATATCACCTTGTCTTACACCAGTGGTGGTCCTGAACTCTTCTGACTTATGGTTTGCCGTCCTCACATAATTTCTGTAAGACTTGTAGAAGCTCAGTATAGCACGTATCAGAGGTGCTGGAATGTTCTTCATTGCCAAACAGTCCCAAAGTTTGCTCCAGGGGGACCTTGTCAAATGTTTTTTCCAGATCCAAGAAACAAAGTTGCATCTCACCTTTATATTCAAGGGCCTTTTCACTCAGCTGTCTTATTGTGAAGATCAGATCAAGAGTACTTCGGTTTGATTAGAAGCCACATTGAACATCTTCCATTTGTGGCTCAGCTAGGCGTCTGAGTCTCTGCTCCAGGATTCTAGAGTAGATTTTACTGAGGGTTATGCCTCTATGATTTCCACATTGTCGGTTGTCACCCTTTTTGAAAATGGGTGTTATGATGGCAATCTCCCAATATTTTGGTATGGTCTTGTTGCACCAAGCTGCCTGTAGGACCCTCAGGAGTAATAGGTCACCTGCTGCTCCCATGTACTTAACCATTTTTGGTGTTATACCATCATGCCCTGCTGCTTTGCCCATCTTGATTTTCTCCAGTGCTGCCTTCAGTTCTTCCATCTTTATGCCATCTTCACCACCATTGGTTTCCTCTTCTGTGCTAGTGGTTATGATTTCTGATGTTTGACCTTGCTCACCATCAAATAGTTCTGAGAAATATTCTTTCCATCTTTTCATTACTTCCTTTGGGGCAGTAAGCAATTTACCTTGAATGTCCTTTATAAATTTAAGAGGGCACTGTTTTTCCATTCTCGCGTTCTTTAGGGTCTTGTAGAACAATTACTGGTTTTCTTAAGCATCTTTTTCTAGCTTTTCTCCAAGTTCTTCCCAGGATTTATGTTTTGTTCTTTGCTTCTATTCTGAGTATCACATACCCTCTATATTTCTGTTTTTCCTGCTGTGCTTTTAGCTCCGAAATATTGTTTCCATGCCTTTTTCTTCTGTTATTTTCTCTTATCGGAGGAGATACACCAAATCAAGTAACCTTTATAACAGTTATGTGAACTTAATGTGTACAAACACCAGGCATAGCATAGCAGGTCGAGTTGCAGACCTTTACAATATCAGAGGAGATACACCAGCTCAAGTTACTGATACGGCTGTTACGGGTCTTTTGTAGAATAATAATAGTTGGAGTAAATTTAATATTACTCTGGCCAAAGTCACATAGGGGATGTCTAGCAGACCACGCACACAGTAAAACCACTCCACATCTTCATATTAACGTAAAGCAGCCTGGACAAGTTCAAATATTTATTCACAGAGACGAAGCTCCATAGATACATTCTTGATAGGTGTATGCAGTAGTTTATGGCGTCAACTCTACAGTCTGTAACGTCTGCTAGTAGAACAATGTCGAGGACATTTTCATGCATTTTATTTATAATCCAAACTCACGTTCTCAATATTTGAATTCCTTTCTCACAAATAGACTAGCATCGCCTCACGGAGGTTTGTGGACGATCTAGTGATGGTAACATAGTAGGAATATCTCAAGAACTGCTATAACACTCAGGAGCTATGACACATGCATCCATCCACCTTGAAAGAAACACAGCGAAGAGGCTGGCAATAGATCGCAGACGTTTAGCACGAGCGACTCAATCGTCAGCTCACTGAACCCAAAAAAGCAATGACGTACTTCCTGTAACCAATGGTACCAGTCATCAACAAATATGGCATATAGTAGAGCCGTATTTGATAGCGACAGACATGTTATGAATTTTACTCATAACATCTACCCCCCCCCCCCCCCCCCCGTCAAATAATGGAAACGAAGTTTTCATTATTTACGTGGTGTGAGTTTAACATCACTGGAGTGAAAAGATGGTATCATCAAATTTCACTGTTAGTATGAAATAGTATAGCACCCAGGTTTGTGCTCCAGAGTAGGCAATTAAACACGCAATGTGTGGACATTAGCAAAAATTACTAACACCATCGACTACAGAGAACATAAATCATTTAACAGCAAAGTGAGGTAACCATAGCAAGATCAGCCAACATGTAAACAAAATAATGATATCAGTCCAGGCCCTGTCATACCACACACCGTCGAAAACACCTAACTGTTCCATCATGTAATATTAGTCACTTAGTCTCATAATGCAAAGCATTAAAATTACTTCAATTATGTAATAGAGTCAATATATGACATGAGGCAGACAAACAACTAATAAAGCGTATGACTGCGACATTTTGTCAAATGAATAACATTATGTGTACTTCAGAATTATATGTCTTGAATGTAACATATTAATGGTAAGAGATGCAAGGCAATCCTGTATGTAACACCTTAGTGTGAGCAATAAACAGAAATGACAGGGGTAAAGAAGGCATGGAAATACCTTGAGCAGATGGCACAGGACAAGAGGACTTGGTATGAAAAGACTCACATGAAGCCTATGAGATTTAAGACCTTAGGAAGCCTGGGCTAGGAACAGGAATGAGAAGAACAACATAGATGATAGTCTAACTTTAGTCCTCATTTTCTTAGTGAATTTTGTTTGACTTTGGAGCATGATTCAATGAAACAAATACCAGATATGTATAACATTGGAGCATGATTGACCAGTTCAAATACCAGATATGTATACCATTGGAGCATGATTGATCAGTTCAAATACCAGATATGTATAATATTGGAGCATGATTGACCAGTTCAAATACCAGATATGTATAACATTGGAGCATGATTGACCAGTTCAAATAACAGATATGTATAACATTGGAGCATGATTGACCAGTTCAAATACCAGATATGTATAACATTGGAGCATGATTGACCAGTTCAAATACCAGATATGTATAACATTGGAGCATGATTGACCAGTTCAAGTACCAGATATGTATAACATTGGAGCATGATTGACCAGTTCAGATACCAGATATGTATAACATTGGAGCACTATTTACCAGTTCAGATACCAGATATGTATAACATTGGAGCATGATTGACCAGTTCAGATACCAGATATGTATAACATTGGAGCACGATTTACCAGTTCAGATACCAGATATGTATAACATTGGAGCACGATTCACTGACACAAATACCAGATTTGTACCACATAGGGTGTAACAGCAGATCATTGTCTTTTATCTAGGGCTAAAGTCATCTCAGTACTTCTGAAAAATTTCCTTGATAGTGCTGTCAGAAGCCAGATCAGAGACGATGACAGCATCGATCAGTTAAACCACTGGGCATCTACGGGCATCCTGACTGCGCTTGCTATAGGTAACTATTAAGCTGGTATTCATTCATCACCCTTCAGCTCCCCAAGGAGCACTAACTTATGCCAAGTATTCCTGTCCTGTGCCGTCTGCTCATGGTCTTTCCATGCCTTCTTCATCTACTTCATGTATTCTGTATTTAGGTCGCATGTTGTTCCCGGGGGTCTCTGAAAATACAAAGAAAAATTAAGACTACTGCATCCTCAGGCATATTGTACAAGGCTAATATTAGGCTGTGCTGGGGGTAGGGTGCCTGGCAACTTCATCATCTAAAATAAATAGCCAGACCACTGCTGCTAAAGCACGTGAATGTTTGTGCAGGCTTCCTGCGAGGACCAGCTGCAATGGTGGCTCTATGCTCCATAAGGAACACAAAGGAAGCTGACGAGGACAATATTGTATTTAGAGAGTCTCATTAACAGAATGGTTAGAGTGCTTGTCTCTTGCAGCAGAGTTACCGGGTTCTGGGTTCAAAACCTAGTAGCTCCATGCCAGCCCAGCTGTGGATGGGTACCTGCCTCTGCTCCTGAGTTTGGGAAAGCAAATGCAGCGAGGAAGGGAACCAATCACCTCACCTCATAAAGCTGGACCTAGTGGCCACCTCACCTCATAAAGCTGGACCTAGTGGTCAAACCACCTCATAAAACTGGACCTTGTGGTCACCCCACCTCATAAAGCTGGACCTAGTGGTCACCCCACCTCATAAAGCTGGACCTAGTGGTCACCCCGCCTCATAAAGCTGGACCTAGTGGTCACCCCACCTCATAAAGCTGGACCTAGTGGTCACCCCACCTCATAAAACTGGACCTAGTGGTCACCCCTCATAAAGCTGGACCTAGTGGTCACCCCACCTCATAAAGCTGGACCTAGTGGTCACCCCACCTCATAAAGCTTGACCTAGTGGTCACCCCACCTCATAAAGCTTGACTTAGTGGTCACCCCACCTCATAAAGCTGGACCTAGTGGTCACCCCCACCTCATAAAGCTGGACCTAGTGGTCACCCCACCTCATAAAGCTTGACCTAGTGGTCACCCCACCTCATAAAGCTTGACTTAGTGGTCACCCCACCTCATAAAGCTGGACCTAGTGGTCACCCCCACCTCATAAAGCTTGACTTAGTGTAGTGAAGTCGCTAACAGATTAACGCTTCTACGGCAGAGACAATCTTTATACTGTATTTACTCTGTTGTAAGGTGACCTTTCACCCGTGTTTTACCGGGGCCCGAAAGGGGAGCAAAGAATAGTAACACTGTTCCCTGCCATGCAAGTCGTAGAAAGCGACTAAGGAGGGTTGGGCATGGGGCTGGTTATCCCATCCTGTAAAAAATTTAAACCACAAAAAACTTCAACAAACATGGACAAGTCAAATAAGGAAAATAAAACACAGCCATCCAAGACAGAGGAAGGTCCTCTCGCAGGGAGGTGTATGATGCAACACAGAGAAAGCCGAAAGGAGTCTGTAGAACTTCCAGATTTGGCACCTGGAATGTTCGGACATTAAATGAACAAGGGAAAGTGGCATAAGTAGCAGCAGAAATGAGGGAATATAAAATCGAGGTTCTGGGACTGTGTGAAACAAAGTGGAAGGGGGTAGACAAGAAGAAACTCATCACAGGTGAATTGGTGCTGTCCTCAGGACATGAAGACGAAAGTTCACATCACAATGAAGGGGTAGCTCTTGTTATCTAAAGAAGCACAGAAAGCACTTATTGAATGGGAAGCCGTTGGACCCAGAATAATAACAGCTACTTTTAAAACAGCTAAAAAGAAAATAAATGTAAATGTCATCCAATGTTATGCACCAACTAATGACAAAGAAGAGTCTGTCAAAAAAGCATTTTATACTAGACTACAGGAAATTATGGAAAAAGTAAAAAGAAGAGACATCACAATTTTGATGGGTGACATGAATGCAAAGATAGGTACAGTCAACACCGGCTTTGAAGAAGTCATGGGAAAACATGAGCTAGGAATAATGAATGAAAATGGGGAACTATTCTCAAACTTCTGTGCTTCAAATCAACTGGCAATAGGAGGAAGCATGTTTCCACATAAGAGAATACACAAGGCAACATGGATATCACCAGACCATAGAACAGAAAATCAGATTGATCATATATGCATAAACAAGAAGTTTAGATCATCATTGCAGGATGTAAAGGTATATAGAGGAGCAGATGTGGCATCAGATCACCACCTTCTGATAGCCAAAGTAAAAATGAAACTCAAGAGATATGCAACAATGCAAAATTATAGACAACAATTTAATGTAGGACATCTAAGAAATCAAGAAACAAGAGACAAATTTGTGGTCACAATATCCAACAAATTCTAAGTGCTCCAACAGCTGGAAGATGCAGAGAATACAGAAGACTATTGGCAGCAAATCAAAACGGTATGGAATGAGACATGTGAAGAAATACTGGGGAAATGGGAATGACAACAAAAAGCATGGATAACAACAGAAACCATCAATAAGATAAAGGACAGAAAAAAACAAGAAAGCAGATTTAAACACAAGCAAAACCAGAAGTTCCAAAGCCAAGGCTCAAGAAGTGTACACAGAAGCAAACAAAGAAGTAAAAAGAAGTATCAAAAGAGACAAGAGAAAGTATATTGAGGAGTTGGCAAGAGAGGCAGAAGATGCTGCAGCCAAAGGGAATATGAGAGAACTGTATAACAGCACAAAGAAGCTGACGGGGAAATATAAGCAAACAAGTTGCTACATAAAAGACAAGAATGGAAAACTGCTCAGCAATATACAAGAGCAAATGAAGAGGTGGACAGAATATTTTGAGGACCTTCTCAATAGACCAGCTCCACAAAACCCCCTGGACATCCAGCCAGCAGAAGAAGAGCTACAAATTAACGGTGAAAGACCAACGAAGGAAGAAATAAAGAAAGCCATAAAGCTTCTAAGAGATGGAAAAGCGTCTGGACCTGATGGCATTCTAGCAGAGGCCATCAAAGCAGATATCAACATTGCTACAGAGATGTTATATAAATTACTTGGTAAAGTCTGGGAAAAGGAAGAGATACCAGCAGAATGGAAGGAAGGATATCTGGTTAAGTTGCCTAAGAAAAGAAATTTACAAGAGTGCACAAAAATTATAGAGGAATAATGTTACTTTCAGTGCCAGGAAAAGTATTAAACAGGATTATCCTTGAAAGATTAAAAGAGTCCATAGACAAGAAACTGAGAGATGAACAAGCAGGTTTTCGACAAAACAGATCCTGTACAGACCAGATAGCCACTTTGAGAATAATAGTTGAACAAAGTCTGGAATGGAATTCACCACTATACATCGGATTTGTGGACTACGAAAAGGCATTTGACGCTGTAGACAGAGAATCACTTTGGAAATTGATGAGGCATTATGGAGTTCCCCTGAAGATCATTAATTTAATAAAGAAAACATATGAAGACATGACATGCAGAGTTCTTCATGAAGGACAACTTACAGAACCATTTGGGATAAGAACAGGAGTGCGACAGGGATGCCTCTTGTTTCCATTTCTTTTCTTACTAGCAATAGACTGGGTTATGAGAACATCGACAACACACAACAGAAATGGAATCCAGTGGACTCTGACTAAGCAGTTGGATGATCTGGATTTTGCTGATGACTTAGCTCTTCTGTCCCATAACCGTAATCAGATGCAGGACAAATTAAAAACACTCGATGAGAGGTCACAGCAATTGGGTCTAAAAATACACAGGGAAAAGACAAAGATAATGAGAATAAATGCAGTTATTGATAACAGGGTTGAACTTGAAGACCAATACAAGATGTAGAATCGAACACATATCTTGGCAGCAATATAGACAAAGTTGGAGGGACAGACAATGATATCAAAATAAGAATACAAAAGGCAAGAGGAGCTTTCATTGCATTGGGAAATATATGGAGATCAAGAGAAATCGGATCCAACACGAAAATAAGAATCTTCAACTCAGATGTGAAGTCAGTCCTATTGTATGGCTCTGAGACATGGAGAACAACAAAGACAACTACCAAAAAGCTACAGACTTTCATAAATGGGTGCTTGCGTAGAATAGAGGGATTAAAATGGTATGACAAGGTTTCCAACGTGGAACTGATGACAAGAACTAGACAAGTGCCAGTGGAACAAGAGATGAGAAGAAGACGATGGCGATGGATAGGACACACACTGAGGAAACCTGTTGATAGCATTACAAGGCAGTCCTTGTTCTGGAACCCCCAGGGCAAGAGAAGCATAGGTAGACTAAGAAGCACATGGAGAAGAGAGCTGGAAACAGAGCTGAAAATGATAAGGAGAATGTGGAAAGAACTTGAGATGATGCCACGTGACAAGAGGACTTGGCATGTGTTTGTTGAAGGCCTATGCTCCTTTGGGAGTGGAGGGTTATGAATGAATGAAGGTGACCTTTATCTTTCAGTTTCCAATACTGGCTGATGACAAATGTGTATTTTACAAGTGTGACCAGTGCACAGCTTTAAATTCATTTAAATCTTGTTCACACTAGCTTCTCTGTTTTTATTAATGTTACGAATACAAATATTCTGTTCAGCCTCTGATTGGTTATGATTAGGATAGAAAACGGCTATAATTTTAGATAATGTGTTTAGTTACCAATATTTGCTTTTGGCATTATCCAGGGGCTAACTGAGCAGTAGGCCGTTCTGGTGCTACCAAGTGTTTACAATAGTAAAATAACCCTTTTTGCCCTGATCTCTCACAGCTCACCCTAGGCATTATTCCTCCTGTCCAGTTGTAAAAAAAAAAAAAAGGTAAAGGATGCCGTTACAAGCCCATTGAGGCATATTGGGAATATAGTGTTAGGCCCATATTTTCTTGACCATCGGTACACTAGAGGTGATGTGGTCAGCATCACGCCGGCCGCTTTAACCTTCCCAGAAGTTGCTCTGGTACCCAATTCATGAGGCTGGGTCGACCCCGGAGCTGTTTGCGGTCTAAAAAATCCCACCTCAACTGGGGATCGAACCATGGACCACCGAGCTAGGAAGCCAATGCACTAACCACTGCCCTACCTCGGCTCCCCTGTTGTTGTAAATAGAGTAAATGTAAAATGTCCAAAAAGTGGGTATAAGTGTATGTGTTTTTCCCCTTTGTCCTGAAATGGTAGATTCTTTATATTTATTATGGTGTAAAAAAAAAAAAAGGAGGGGGGATGTGTGAAAGCTTTGGGTGTTTGGGTTAATATTTAATTTACCTTTTATTTGACAATGCCGGCTGAAACCAGAGTTGGGGCACGGCATGAAGGATGACCACGGACTAAGCAAAATGGGGTCAGTTTGTTGCTGCCCTACAAGACGCCACTAGGTGTGATGGCCACTGACTGCTTTGTCGGTGAGGGGCTAAGGATCCAAGAAGAAGACAGGGGGGGAAAAAGTGTTAACTAAGAATCAGACTTGGTGAAATCAAACTGAAATATATGGAAGAATTCACAAATATCTTGACGTATGTTCACCATCGATTCAAGTATGAACAGAAAGACTAAATAAGCCACACAAAAAAACTATTAGCTCACCCCAGTTATGAAGCATAAACAAATCTAAATGATTTCATATACACAGTTGATAAATACAGTATTTGTAATCAGCTGTCAGTGACTCAGACCTGGGCACCGACTGGAGAACAAGACAGATCACCCACCAGCTATAAAATATGATGCCTGAGGAAAACAACTAAACAGCTAATCAAACATGAAAACAACTGGTCAGAAATAAAGAAGTCAGAGTCATTGTTGGAACAGCTACAATGAAGGAATATATTGAGAAATGAAGAATAATTTAGTTTAGATTCCTTGAGAAGGTGAACTGTGATCAGCCAGCATTGTGGTCATCTAACAACAAGATAAAATCTACCAGATATATAGAGAATGACTCGGAAGGAAATGGGCTGAGTGGTGACAGACGTGTTAAAGAAATATTGCATAATGGCATTCCTAGATGCAGTGTGTGCACTAGAGTGGAAACCAAAAAAATTAACTTCTTCTGCAATGCTTCACTGCATAAGAAGTAGGTAAAAGAAAGAACAACAACATCACATATATAAAGTTGTATGGTTAGATAGAGATGTTTCTGCACTCTAGATTGCCAGGTAGCATTAGAAATAGTTGTCATTGCCTCAGATTTTGATGAGTTGACAACTACTTATTGTCACATAAGATAACATTTTCATGTGGCCAGATTTCTCATCCCCCACATCGCTGTTCTGTTGTGTTAGTACCGCATGTTTTGTTGTGTTAGTACATCTCTTTTTTGTAATGTTAGTTAGCACATCACTCTTTTGTAATGTTAGTTAGCACATCACTGTTTTGTTGTGTTAGTTAGCACATCACTGTTTTGTTGTGTTAGTTAGCACATCACTGTTTTGTTGTGTTAGTTAGCACATCACTGTTTTGTAGTGTTAGTTAGCACATCTCTTTTTTGTAATGTTAGTTAGCACATCACTGTTTTGTAATGTTAATTAGCACATCACTGTTTTGTAATGTTAATTAGCACATCACTGTTTTGTATTGTTAGTTAGCACATCACTGTTTTGTAATGTTAGTTAGCACTTCACTGTTTTGTAATGTTAGTTAGCACATCACTGTTTTGTAATGTTAGTTAGCACATCTCTTTTTTGTAATGTTAGTAAGCACATCTCTTTTTTGTAATGTTAGTTAGCACATCACTGTTTTGTAATGTTAGTTAGCACATCACTGTTTTGTAATGTTAGTTAGCACATCACTGTTTTGTAATGTTAGTTAGCACATCACTGTTTTGTAATGTTAGTTAGCACATCACTGTTTTGTTGTGTTAGTTAGCACATCACTGTTGTGTTAGTACATCACTGTTTTGTTGTGTTAGTACATCACTGTTTTGTTGTGTTAGTACATCACTGTTTCATCATGTTAGTACATCACTGTTTTGTTGTGTTAGTGCATCACTGTTTTGTTGTGTTAGTACATCACTGTTTTGTTGTGTTAGTAATCACTGTTTTGTTGTGTTAGAATGTCACTGTTTTGTTGTGTTAGAATGTCACTGCTTTGTTGTGTTAGTACATCACTGTTTTGTTGTGTTAGTACATCACTGTTTTGTTAGTACATCACTGTTGTGTTAGTACATCACTGTTTTGTTGTATTAGTACATCACTGTTTTGTTGTGTTAGTACATCACTGTTGTGTTGTGTTAGTACATCACTGCTTTGTTGTGTTAGTACATCACTGCTTTGTTGTGTTAGTACATCACTGCTTTGTTGTGTTAGTATGGCTCTTTCCCCCCCACCCAATATAACAGCATCATACCCCGTGTAGTTCTTGGGGGGTTTCTTATGCGACAAAGAAAGAATAAGACTACTACATAATGCACAAGGCAACTAATATGAGCTTGTTCATGAGACTGACAACCTCATCATGTAAAACAAATAGCTACACAAACACCACTGCAAGAACATTGCAATGTTTGTTTGCAGGCTTTCTGCAAGGAGACCAGCTGCAGTGGTGTTTCTGTGATTCATAGGCGTGAAAAGGAAAATTATATCAGCATCATGTTTTTAAAAAAACAAACAAACAAGATGGGTCATCTTTATTCCTGATTTTATAATTTTTCATTTCTTGGCAGGTATTGGAGCCAAACAGTTTGTTGGTGACCCAATTCACTGCTGGGTTCCAGCTGAGTACAAAAAGAAACATTATCAGAAGTATTCAGACAGCTATTGTTGGATACATCCCATGTACAGCTTTTCTTTTGAGGAGCCCATACCTTTCAATTCATCAGACAGGTGAGAAGATTTTCACTTAGGGGATTTAGAAGGGGGGAAGGAAAGTGGTTGCTGTTTTTTTATTATTTTTTATGTGGAGCCTCCTAGTTTTCAGGTCAAAATATTTTAGGACAAGTAAAGCCTCATTGTTTTGATACAAGTATGTTGATGGGAAAATAGAAGCCTGCTTTGTGCTCATATTTGTATATTGTTAGCAGAAGTGAAGCCTTGTTGTGATAATTTATGTATGTTGTTGTGGGAAAGTGAAGTCTTACTGTGTTCATAAAATTATGTTGCTGGGAGAAGTGAAGTCCTGTTGTGTTTGTAAAAGTATGTTGCTAGGAAAAGTGATGTCTTGCTGTGCTCATATGAATGTGTTGTTGGAAGAAGAGAATAAATAAAGGTAATTAACAGGCACTCCTTGGACAGAAAGGAGGATACTAGACAACAGAAAAGAAATATAAGTGATAGGATTACAGAGAATTGAACCAAGGACCATCCAAACAGCACCATCACTTTATTTATGGAAAAAGAGAAGCATTCTTGTTGTTAGTAGAAGTGAAGCCTGCCTTGTGTTCCTATATGTATATTATTGGCAGAAGTGAAGCCTTGTTGTGATCATATAAGTATATTGTTGTGAGAAGTGAAACATCCCTGTGTTCATGTATGTTGCTGGGAGTAGTGAAGTTTTGTTGGCTTCGTAAAAGTATGCTGTTGGGAAAAGTAAAGTCTCATTGTGGTCATAGGAATTTGTTGTTGGAAGAAGAGAAGCATCCTTGTGTTCATGTAAGTTTGTTGTTAGGAGAAGTGAGATCATGTTTTCATCTATATTACTGGGAGAAGTTAAGCCTCATTGTTATTGCATGTTGCCAGGAGAAGTAAAGCCATGTTGTGTTTATATTAGTATTTTGTTTGGAGAAGTGAAACCCCATGAGTTATGTATGTTGTTGGGAAAAGTGAAGTCTCATTGTGCCCATATGAATACATTCTTGGGAGAAAAGAAGCCTCCTTGTGTTCACAATTCAGAAAGCACCACTGCAGGAACACATACATTGCCCAGAAACAAATTTTCCATAAGTAGCCCAGATACAGGGGTGGTTGCAAGCTCCATAAGGACTGTACAAAAAAAATAATGATGATGTGGATGAACAGAGTTAAGGAAATAATTTTACAGGTCACAGAAAAAAATGTATATGTATTCAGGCATGTCAAACTCAGGTCAGGTGGTTGCCTTTAGAAGCAGGGCAAAGTGTAGGGGCTGCAGCATAAACATTCTTAATCCTTGCTTACCCAGTTTATGTTTCGTACAGCTCTTCTTTTTTTAATGGAAATTTAGTAATGGTCACTTAAACATTACAGTATACTGATGAGAAAATTTTACACTTTTCAGCTACTACTTTACAGTAATTTTATTTTACTGTCGTATATTAATATTTTTGATTTTAAAGTTTACCAACTTTTAACTTCATTGTTTACTATTAATGAACAGGAATAAATAACATTAAATTATTTAAAAAAGCAAGGAGTTTTTAATTAAAGAAGCTTATTTGCTTACAACTTGGATTACATATAGTAAGTAAACTTAAAATCAGTGGGAAAAAATAAAGTAAAGAAAAGTGAACACTACATTACAACATGGCACTTGAAGAAGTGAACCTATGTTTAGGTGTAGAACTTTCTTCTTTTAATGATACTTTTGGCAGATTAAGTATTATTAAATGTATCAAACAGTTTGCAAAAATTTAGAGAGAGCTCTGAAGGGTGCAGGGGCCATATGTGGCCCACTTGCCTTGTTTTTGACATGCCTGATCTAATCAGTATATGATCTGATCAAACTAAGCAACATCTGACTGTTTTATTCTCTCTCAGGTGGTTTAATGACATCAGCTTCTACAGATGGGTCTTCATCATGTTCCTGCTGCAGGCATTCCTCTTCAAGTTCCCGAACCTCATTTGGAAGCATTTGAAAGAATATTGTGGGCTCAGTGTTTCTAAACTTGTAGGCATGGCATGGGACACTCACATGTTGACGCAAGAGAAGAGAGATGAGAAAATGGACCACATGGCTATTTTCATTGACCAGTGGCTAAAGACATATTCCCAGTACAAGTACAGTGTCCTGACCAGGTTCAGAGACACGTTTTCTAAAGTCATGTTCTGCTTTGGTAAACGTTCAGGGACTTACTTGCGTGGTCTGTACTTGTTTGTCAAACTACTATACTTTGTCAACGTCATAGGGCAATTCTTCCTACTTTCTGCCTTCTTGGATTTGAATTTTTGGACATTTGGCTTGTCTGCCTTGAAGACCTTGAGCAAACAAGGTCGTTGGCAAGACCACTACAACTTCCCAAGAATTGGGCTATGCGATTACAAGATCAGACAGTTGCAGAATGTGCAGACTTTCACTGTCCAGTGTGTTTTGTCCGTCAATATGTTCCTGGAGAAGATGTATTTGCTCCTGTGGTTCTGGTTGATAATAGTGCTGGCCTTGAATTCAGTAAATCTCATTCAGTGGATGGTGCAAAGCTTGCGACCAAACAGTGGAGAGACCTTCCTTGCCAAATATCTTCTTCTGCTTGACATTGACTCCAAGAAAGAGAAAAAACTTTTTGTCAAATTCGTCCACACTTACCTTCGTGCAGATGGTGTGTTTATGTTACGCATCATGGCAGGTAACACCAGTGAAATGCTTATCTTAGATCTTATCAAACATCTTTGGAAAAGATTCATAGATGCTCATGGCGTGAAAGATGAAGATGGGGATTTGGGCTTGCCTAATGGAGACTCTCACGGTACCAGTCCTTCAGCTCCATTCATTGAAGATAATGATGACGGTTTGCCACTCAAAAAAGATAATTAACTTCATGTCAGAATGGGTGGAAATTAGCAAAGACACATCAGCGACTGTCAATAAAAAAGTTAAGTCCATGTCCACATGAGTTGAAAGTTTCCAAGAAGTGTCAGGGAGTGACCAAAAAAGTTGATTACATTCATGTTAGGATGAGTGGGAAGTTATCAAATAAATGTCAGAGACTGACTAAAAAAGTTTATTACATTCATGTCCACATGGGTGGGAAGTGATCAAAGAAATGTCAGAGACTGACCAAATAAGTTGATTACATTCATGTTAGGATGGGTGGGAAGTTATCAAAGAAATGTCAGAGACTGACCAAATAAGTTGATTACATTCATGTCCACATGGGTGGGAAGTTAGCAAAGAAATGTCAGAAACTGAATATTTGTGTTTTACTTGAACTTTGGAATTTTTATAAAACACGTATTTATGCTTGTAACTGTAATTTACATGTGTGTGTGTGCATTTGTACTTGCCCCATAGACCACATGGTCTTTTATATTTGGACATGCGCCCTAATATTACTGATGGACCCTGTGTTTAGGTTGAATGGGGTCCGCCTCGCATCGTCAAAACTTTATTTTAAAAAACATTAGCTTTATAACTTCATCGATTTCACAAAAGCCTTCGATCGAGTCTGGCATGAAGGCTTATGGCAAATAATGAGAAAATTCAATTTTGATACCAACATCATAGATATCATTGAAGCACTATACAAGGACGCAAGCAGTGCTGTTTTTGCAAGCAATGACATTGGAGAATTTTTCAAAACAACTGTAGGAGTTTGTCAGGGATGTATCCTGTCCCCAGTGCTCTTTAATATATATCTAGAACATATTATGCAGGAGGCTCTCTACGATTATAAAACAACCATATTGATTGGAGGCCGGCCTCTTTGCAATCTACGTTTTGCAGATGATATCGATCTTATAGCTGGAACAGAATCAGAACTTCAAGACCTTACCTCTAGACTGGAGAAAGTAACAAGAGCGTATGGGATGGAAATTAATATAGAAAAAAGCAAGATATTGGTGAATAGCCATAAGAAACATGTTCCGACCAACATTACGTTAAATGGGCACACTTTAGAAGAAGTGAACACCTTTAAATATCTGGGGTCCACTATATGTAGTGATGGAAGATCAAGTAAAGAAATCAAGACAAGACTTGAGATGGCCTCAGCTGCCATGACAAGGCTGAATGTGATCTGGAAAAGTAACATCAGTTTTCCTGTGAAGATCAAATTATACAAATCACTTGTATTAGCTATTCTCTTGTATGGGTGTGAGGGCTGGACACTCACTGCAGATACGGAGCGAAGGATTCAGGCTTTCGAGTATAAATGTTATAGAAGAATTTTGCGCATTTGCTATAAAGGGCACAAAACAAATATCTATGTCAGAGAGAAAATAAACACGTATGCAGGCCACCAAGAACCACTTTTGTCAGTAGTGAAACGTCGAAAGCTTGCCTGGTTTGGGCATGTAACTCGTCATGACTCCCTTTCGAAAACGATCCTCCAGGGAACAGTCAAAGGTAAACAGAGAAGAGGAAGGCAAAGAAAATCCTGGGCTGATAACATCAAAGAATGGGCAGGGCACGGTTTTTCCACACTTGTACGCATTGCTGAGGATAGAGAGCAGTGGAGGACCCTGTCTGCTGATGCTTCCACCATGGCACCCCTACGACCCATGATGGGTTACGGGTTGAGATGAGATGAGCTTTATGTAGATCCCAGGAGTTGTTGAGGAGACAACAAATAGAACTGCTCTATCAGGCATGTCATATATGGCGACTGCAATGAGGTTGTGTATGGGTGCTGGCAACCTCATCATATAAAATAAATTGCTACAGAAAATATTGCTGCCAAAGCACATGAATGCCTGTGTGCAGGTTTCCTGCCAGGGGAGACAGTTGCAGTGGTGACCACATGGTCCATAGGGAGTGAAAAATGGCAATTATGATGGTATATTTGCACTTGGTCATTTTTTGAAGTGTACAAATTTGTGACGATAAGACAAGACCTCACAACCCAGCCACTTCAGACTCAAGTAGAATAGTCCTAACTACGATGGTTTGGCCATGTCTGCAGAATAGAAGAAGATCGGCTACCACGACAAGTCTGGGAAACTATGAGCCAGGGATTTGACCTCCAGGACAACCCAGAGTCCTTTGGAGGACAACATTAGGCAATCTCTGAAGGACCAAGGACTAGATTGGAACCTGGCCAGAAGGAAGACAACCGAAAGGAGGCGCTCCCTCCTCCAAACCTCTATACCTCACGGTAGAAGAGAGATAACTAAATAAGTAAGTAAGTGCATATTTGTACTTATGACTGAGTATTTATAACAGGACCATGTAATTTTTTTTTATGTAACGTAAAGAATAGAATAGCACAGGCAATGAAAAGTATTTTATGCAAGAACTTTTATCAGTAGAAGCAAGAAAGATGGTTTTTCATTGTTATACTGAAGTGAGTCATGGATAGTCAATAAAGAAATAGGAAAATCACTAGAGGGTCACAGAGATGTAGTTTTCAGAACAACGTTAAGAATACTATGAAAGCTAAACAAAAGTTCATGAGGATGTCCTACAAGAAGCCAGATCACAAAGGGAGCTTACTACTCACATTTGAAGTGTGAATTTCGTGCCAGGCCATACCCATATCCGCAGCAGGTCTCCGAGGTGCACAGCCTCTAGTCGAAAAACAATGTAGGTAAGGGAAGTTGGCAAATTGGATCCGTAACTTCGGGAAAAGAAGTTCAGGCGAACTTCTGTCTTGACCGACTGTGTGTGGTGCACCATTTTAGGTCCCTCCCAGTATTGATAAACCAGACAGATTGCTGTGTCCGTTTCAGATTCTGCTCATTGTCTCTGGCTTTTCCTCAGACCTTCGGGTCCTGAGTGTTCCTCTATAAATGCCTTCAGGCAGATGAGGAAGAGACATTCCTCGACACCTTCAGGTATATAAGGCTCTGCCCATTTTGGCTAGAATAATGTCTGGAAGGCTTAGTGGTTTTATAGCGATTGAGAGTACACATGAGGGCAAATTCGGGCACAATGGGCTAATCACCTGTTTGCCAGATACTTTGATTACATGTTTTGCCCAGGAGCCTTGTGCTCTTTGGATCACCTCTGCACCTCATTTTGTGGGGTAGAAGAGGTTCCGATTATGAGATGAGATGAATCCATTTTCTTTGGGCATGTAATGGGGGGAGGGGGGGGGAGCTGGATTATATTGTCTAAACAAGAAACAGTGAAGGAAAAAGAGAGAGAAGATACTAGACAGTTTGACGTCATGAATTGGATAGAAGTCAACAATAGATTTTATAAACAGTATTGGAGTAGTGAGTTGTGGAAAGACATGATCACCTACACCACTAGGCATGGACTTAAAAAAGAAGAAGAAAATGTATATTTTTAAATGTTATTGCTTGTTTTTTGTTTTTTTTACATATTGTTTTTTTAGATATGTATATGTACATGTAACTGCTTGTTTTGTACACATATTTGTACATATAATTGTGACTGTTTTTATTTTAGATATTTTTATATTAATATTTCTGATTGCTTGTTTTTTACAAGTTTTTTTTTTAATATTTAGTTTTGATTGCTTGTTTTAGCAAATACTTATACATGTCACAGCTCATTTTTTTACACTTATTTTTACTTGTGATTGCAACCTCATAGTCTGGATACATTGTGTTTGTAACATTGTATTGTTGATAAGTTACGATGATCCTAGCAGATCATTGATAAGTTGCGATGATCGTAGCAGAGTGGACTTGCTAAGCTGCAAGCTTTCTAAACTTGTTGTAAGCACTTGACCAGGAGGGCAGGTCAAAATCAGTTGCCAGGCAAGCTTCAAGATCTTAAAGTACCAAGTTATCTTGTTACACTAAAATTATGGAAGGTGATAGACTGAGGTGGCCTTGAAACAACACATGGATTAACCTTTTTTTTTATCTTATCTTTTGTACTTGAAAATAAGGACATGCAACTTTTCTTTATTCTATATTCTCATTACAAGGGTAAACATGAATTTATTACTTTATTTGATGCTTCTAGTTCCCTCCAGTGTACATTTTATTTACATAAAATCTGAAACAGACTTTTTTCCCCTCACTGTTCATCATTTGACTTTTAGGCTAGCGTGCAGTGGCAAAACTGGCGTACTGTATAGCTTGCTTTCATGTTGATGTTTGAAAGTGTTCATAAGATAATGATTCATATTTCATTGTGATGGCATTTTTGAAGAAAATTTGATGAGTAGCACTAAAGTTATGATGAGTACCAGCACTAAAGAAATAATGAGGAGTCAGTTTGTACAGACAAGGCGATGGAACTTGTGTGGTGCTTGGCACAGCTAAAGTGCTGGCATGTTCTTTCCACATACTAGGCATATACCATAAACTACACCCAGCTGACTGCTTTGAAAAATGCCATGCAGAGTACAATAGATTTCAGAGAGAGCTAGATTTTCCTGCTAGCAAGAGCAGGGAGAGCTAGATTTTTCTGCTTGCAAGAGCAGGAAGAGCTAGTTTTTTTTTCCAGCTAGCAAATGCAGAGATAGCTAGTTTTTTTTCCCTGCTAGCAAGTGCAGAGAGAGCAAGTTATTTTTCCTGCTAGCAAGTGCAGGGAGAGCTAGTTTTTTCCTGCTAGCAAATGCAGAGCTAGCTAGTTTTTTTCCTCCTAGCACGTGCAGGGAGAGCTAGTTTTTTCCTGCTGGCAAATGCAGAGAGAGCTAGTTTTTTTCCTGCTAGCAAGTGCAGGGAGAGCTAGTTTTTCCTGCTAGCAAGTGTAGAGTGAGCTAGTTTTTCCTGCTAGCAAGTGTAGAGTGAGCTAGTTTTTCCTGCTGGCAAGTGTAGAGTGAGCTAGTTTTTCCTGCTAGCAAGTGTAGAGTGAGCTAGTTTTTCCTGCTGGCAAGTGTAGAGTGAGCTAGTTTTTCCTGCTAGCAAGTGTAGAGTGAGCTAGTTTTTCCTGCTAACAAGTGTAGAGTGAACTAGTTTTTCCTGCTAGCAAGTGCAGAATGAGCTAGTTTTCCCTGCTAACAAGTGTAGAGTGAACTAGTTTTTCCTGCTAGCAAGTGCAGAGTGTGAGAGATTTAAGAATGCAGAGTGAGCTAGATTGTCTTTTGTTACGTAATTTGAATTTTTTTCTGTTTTGAATTCAAAGGGAGTTCATATTTTTCTTCTCTCTTGGCTTGAGAATCATGTGTGTTACTGGGGCCCAAAAGTGCAGAAAAGAATAGTAACACTGTTCCCTGCATGTCGTTAAAAAAGTGTCTAAGGAGAATTGGGCTGGTTACCCCATCCTGTAAAAAATGTTAAACTACAAAAACTTCAACAAAAAATGGGCAGGTCAACTTAGGTTTGAGAATCAGCTACCAATGTAATGCATGTATTGTGTACTGAACACCTGACCAGAAATAACATGTGTTTGATGAGAACCTTTATAGTAGGATATTATGCCAATTTGAATGGTAGAGAAGCGTAACAAGTTGTATTATTTTATATTCAGTATTTTAAAGTGATATTCTGTTTGGACAGAACAGAAAGGTTCTTGAAAACTGAGCTGTCCTCTTAAGGCTAAGTTGAACCAGCTTGCTGTAATATAAAATTGAACAGAAATTATGGTGAACCAAAGAATTATATTTTCCAGGTCATTGACACACAAAACTATGGATGTGCTATGATTTAAGAAGGCTGCTTAAAGGAAAAAAATATTTTGCTCACATTTAAAGTTCAAAATGGTGAATTCTCTTTGCCTGCCATTTGCTCAGTTTAAGGAGGGTCATGTTTTAATTGACCTAGCTTCAGGGTATGTTTCATTAAAACTTATTTTTAACCTATCAGGGTAAGAAATCCTCATTTGTTTATTAAACATGTCATTAGAACAAGTTTACTTTCATTAAAATAATTCACATGTCCTGTTACGTAGAAATGCATGCTACTAAACAATTAATTTTTAAAAAAATATGAACAAGTCGTGAAAACCACCCTTACCTCTGTCAAGCATGGAATTCTTTGTTATTTTAAAGTCCTCATGACCCTCATGTGAATTTTTTAAAACAGGGAGTTTTATCAATTTTTCAGGAAAAAAAATATTTTCTAGACAATATGATAACTTGATGAGGTATTCTGGGATTGACAAGAATGTGGTTAATGTACGACCACATCTGCTGTCTGTCTCGTTGTTGTCTAGGGATTTTAGAGAGTTGCAAACTAATGGCAACACACAAGGCCGGCCTTAGGCCGAGATGGTCTAAATGACCCAATCAAGCCTCGGACTCACTGGGGGTCCCGCACTCGGGCTCACACTTCCAGCTTTGAAAAATAAAGAAGGAAGATTATTTCAAATTAAATAACTGGAAACGGTTATTAAAAATAAAATAATATGTATATTGACATAAAACGTGTTACAACAAACAGTCCAGGGGCCCACCAGAATTATCAAAATTGGGCCCTGCAATTACTAAGGCCAACTCCAGCCACACGTTGAGTATCTCTCTCTGCATAAGTTATTTGAACACAGAAATGTCCTGTCTCCGGACAGTTTATTAATAGTGTGATACTTCCATGAGGTCTGGGCATTCTTACATCCGTGCTGTAGAAAGTAGGGACTAAGTGTTGAGAAAGAGACTTTTACCTAGACATGAAATCAAAGGTGACATCCCTTCTTCATCGTCATTTCCTTTGTTGCTCCTTATAGAGCATGGAACCACCACTGTAGCTGGCCTCATCACAGGACACTTGCAACAAAGCAATCATATACCCTTACTGGGAGCCACGCTGGTGTAATGGTTACCACACTGCGCTGGCGATCGAGTGATCCAGGTTCAATCCCGGGCGAGATCATTTGAAGAAGTGTCATCGACCGGGACTTTGACTGGATTAATTCGAGCCCTGGGTGAAAACATTTGAAGAAGTGTCGTTGACCAGGGACTGGCAGCTCCTGAGCCGACCCATCTCTAATGGGTACCCTCCGAAGACAGCGAGTATCTGCCTGAATGGCAAGTGGACACCTGTCATTGTACAGGGAAAAAAGGGATACTCACGTAAAAATCAGTCTCAGGTTAGATATACTAACCGGAGATTCTCGCCTCGAGTAATAGCGGGCATATATTTTTAAAAAAATTATATACCCTTACAGTGGTAGTTTCTGTAGCTATAAATTCACACTATTGTAAAAGCCCGTCATTAGATGGGAATTAAATTCAAAAGCACCAATACCTAACGGCAATTTTAATTTTACTTATTCACAAGTATTAAAAATACCACTCTGCATCATCACAGTACACGAACTACATAGCAGCAGCGAGGATCCCAATGTGTGTATACGGGATCACACATTCTATAAATATTGTTGTGCACACCGTCATTTTCGCATTCTACAAATAAGTGTTACTATTTTCTGGAGAGAACAAATAAGGGAAACAATACAATTAATGTCTAACTTTCAACCATAGTTGCATCCCTTAGTGTTACTGACAGAAAAAGCTGGGATCTTATATATATTTACATGGTGGGGTTCCCAGCTCCATGCACAGCCTTATACAGGGTGTCCGAAAAGTTACTGTGCACTTGAATATACGGCAGACTAGAGTAGCGGTTTTGATGTGAGAGTTGTCCATTCTACCCTAGACGTGACCTTCGACAATATGAAGAAGCGTGTTCAGACATTTGGTAAGAAAACGAAGATGGCTGTATACTGCTCCACCTATGTCCCAGTCTTGACATATGGATGCGAGTCATGGGCAATGACTACAACCCAAAAAAGCCAGATCCAAACCTCAGAAATGAGGTATCTGAGGAAGGTGGTTGAAGTAACAAGAAGAGACATGGTACGCAACCAGACGATATGTCAAGGCCTAAAATCCCACCCCCTGCAGACCCAAGTAGAACAGTCCCAACTAAGATGGTTTGGCCATGTCTGCAGAATGGGAGAAGATCAGCTACCACGACAAGCATGGGAAACAAAGAGCCAGGGATCCAGACCCCCAGGACGACCCAGAGTCCGCTGGGAGGACAACATTAGACAATCTTTGAAGGACCGAGGACTAGAATGGAACCAGGCCAGGAAGAAGACAGCTGATAGAATAGTCTGGCGCTCTCTCTTCCAAACCTCTACACCTCACGGTAGAAGAGGAACGACTAAGTAAGTAAGTAAGTGTTCAGACATGTCATGAGGCCCATGGTGGACATTTCCAACATCTGCTGTAGAAGAAACTGCTGCGTGGTACTGCAATGTTGTACGAGGTACTTTACTGCACTGTAACTTTTAGGACACCCTGTATCACCTGCCTCAAGCGACATGCCTGAGGAAGCAGTAATCCTATTCTTTATTTGTCTCCTTACATACCCCTGGGAACTACATGGGGTATACCTTCTTCACAGTGCAGATATATGGTCCATTCTGTGGTTGAGGGTGTCAGTGTGTTCCGTTGTTACATGCTTCCTTTTCTGCATGCATCATTGTTAAAAGATTGCTTGCCAGTTTTATCTCCATTGAAATAAAGATTTGTAGTTTTATTTATTGTTATGGCTCTTAAAATCAAGAATTCCTTGTTTCCTGGCAGCTGTTATGATTAGTCTGTTTTATTGTTCATTTTATCCTGTGGATGTTTATAGCTTTCATTATTTACTACCAGTTCTGTATTGAATGCTCTTTTTATCTTGTTGGAGACTATTTATATTTGTATTTTATAATTATATCAGTGTACTTTGTTTCAGATGATATATGTCAGAAGTTTTTAATTATTTTAGTTAGTTGTTTATCGTATTTTTAGTATTTTGTATTACATTATATTTTTATAATGTATTTTAAAAAATTTAGCTATAGATCAAATATAACCTAATTCTGTGTAAGTAATTTATCACTTTAATCAGTTAATGTAGAATTCTGACTGTTGTATTTAAAAATAGTATGCAAAAACCTGGTACAGCTAATCCTACGTACCATGTTGTATTTCTAAATAAATATGCTAAAATCCAGTACAGCTAATTGCACATGTCAAAAAAGATTTGAACTTTTTAAAAATTTTTAACAGTGTCCCGTGATCATGTGTCCCACGTAATCATTCTGTTGGAATAAACTTTGAATTGCAGATTTTTAGATTCTCCACCGTTTTCGCAATGATGTATTCAAGTATTATAAAGTCGCAGCACATACTCTCTCACTGCTTATGTCACTCTCACCTGCCTGTATGCACTTCATAAGGTCACATGTTCACCTTTCTAACTAAATATTTCTTCAGCTCTTACTTTAAACCAGTGGTTCTGAAACTTTTTTCTCTGGGCCACACTTTCAGAATGAAAATTTGGTCGCACCACACCAAATTTTTTATTGATAAGAAATACCTTCAAAAACAAAAAATCAACTCCTAGCAGTACTTTATTCATAACATAGAACACAACTACTTTATAAAATGATCATGACATCCAGAAAGTATAAAACAATACAGCTACATAAAAACATGATTCATTCACAAAATATACAAATTCAGTGAGAGGCGTTTGTGTAGGTCATTTATATTAGGTCTTATTTGAGACAAACTCTCATCTCTTCATAGACACAAAGATCTTTTTTCTGGTCTTTGATAAATATCAGATCTGAAAATCCCTGTTCACAACAATATGTCGTGGAGAACTGTATCTGATATAAAATAAATTATATTACTGAATAAAATCTGAAAAATTCTATGGGTTTCTATACATGTAATTCCAATATTATATCACAGGTAGAGTAGGCTTATGAGACCGCTGTCCTGGTAAAATTTAAAAATTAGGAAACCTTCTCACCAGAAAAATATTTATAGAATGTGTGATTCTTATACATTATATACATACATTGGGATTCTCGCCGGTGCTACGGAGTTCGTGCACTGCGCTGAGATCCTCCTTGTGTGATCTAAGGGAGGAGACCAGAGCACTGATGGCGTTGTCCGTGTACAATGAAGATAGTTCTTAACAACCAAACCAAACCAAACCTATATCACAGGTAACATTAATTAAGAAAATGACCCTTATATTAATTTTAGCATATGAAAGTCTCTCAAAATCCTTGATTGTCTTTGAATCTTCCGGCCACACCTGCCATCCTCTCATGCCACATCATTTGGGAACCGCTGCTGTAAATACTTCAAAATTTCTCACTGCAAACATTGCATTATTACGGGTGCTGCAGTTTCAACACCGGCAATGAAACATTAAATTTACTCAAAGGCAGTTGCTGCTCGTTCCTAAGGGATGTTGGGGTCCTAGGCATTATTATCATTTTGTGGTTTTCTTGCTAAATTGGGCGAACTTTTATAAAACCCGGAAAATGTGAAAATGTTAAGCTCGATTGGCGGGGGGGGGGGGGGGGGGGGGGCGGCGGGGGCGCTTTGCGTGTGCTGTGTTTGACATTAATATTTCTGGCTATAATTTTGACTGGGTGTGCTGTGACCATTTTTATGAGCGTTTGAAGTTTTTTTCTTTTTTTTAAAAATGTGTCAGCTGTTGTAAGTGAGAATTGAAAATACACAATTCCCAAGATCTACTTGGTAAAGACAATAAACACCGCTTCAAGTCACAGACCAGGTTGAAGCTACCCACCAGAGGTGGAACACCAAGTAAAAAAGAGGATCAGAGTACTGAACAACCCCCCACGTTGTCACCATCATCATTTCACATTCCGCTCCTTATGGAGCCTGGGCGGGCTCTTGGGGGAAGGCGTAAGGATGGTGCTACTGCACCGGGTGTCCACTTGGGGAAGGTGCTGAAAATTTCCTTTTTTACTATAATAATAATATTAATAAAACCAAGAAAATGAAACAGAAAATTTCCTTTTTTACTATAATAATAATATTAATAAAACCAAGAAAATGAAACAGAAAATTTCCTTTTTTACTATAATAATAATATTAATAAAACCAAGAAAATGAAACAGTAAATTTCCTTTTTTACTATAATAATAATATTAATAAAACCAAGAAAATGAAACAGAAAATTTCAAAGTAAAAAAGTATTTGCCTATGTCATGTGAAATTGATCGCACAAAAGCCAGCTCCAAACCTCAGAAATGAGATATCTGAGGAGGGTGGTTGAAGTAACAAGAAGAGACATTGTCCACAACCAAACGATACTACAAGGCCTCAAAACCCTGCCCCTGCAGACCCAAGTAGAACAGTCCCAACTAAGATGGTTTAGCCATGTCAGCAGATTGGGAGAAGATCGGCTACCACGACAAGCATGGAAAACTAAGAGCCAGGGATCCAGACCTCCAGGACGACCCAGAGTCAGCTGGGAGGACAATATTAGACAATCCCTGAAGGACCGATGACTAGATTGGAACCAGGCCAGGAGGAAGACATGCGATAGGATAGTTTGGTGCTCTCTCTGGCAAAACTCTACACCCGAGGGTAGAAGTGGGACGATTAAGTAAGTAGAAATTGATAACTTTCCTGTATGTCTATATTATTGCCTTTTCAAAAACAGAGTACTGAAATCCTATTTTTAAACCTGCATGAGAAAAAAAAATTACCTACAATAAAATTTTTTTAAAACATAAATGAACTATGTTTTTGTTCTGTTGGTTTTTGTCGTGAAATATTCTAATCCACATATATAAATTAAAAGGTAAATATAAAGCCTAACAAATAAATTCTAATAAAGAAAAGAGCAATGGTAAAATAACAGTGCTGTCACAAAGAATGTACTCGAAATCCCCTTTGTTTTATGCTTCGTCTGCAAATTGTAACGTTTCCACGTTAAATATAAGCCACTGCATAAATACAAGCGTTTCCACAACACATTAAAACGGGTATTGCATTTCTAAGAAAAACATTGAGAGGCACACTGCGTAATGACCTAAATTAATCCTAACATTAATTATACTACGTTACCAAAACGAACGAACAGATGGACTAAAGGATAGAGAGAAGGGAGAGGCAGAAAGCCGAACACGTGCAACACTAAACACGCGTCGCGCGATACACAATTGCTGCCATCACGCGTGTAAGGCCACATGCACTAACTTTATTTCAAATCGACAGTGATAAAATTCACTACCCTTCCCAGAGTTAGGTTTTAAAAAAACCTGGAAAACGCTTATTAGAAAAGATGACATTAGATGGGTTTACGTTTGAAAACATTACAGTACCCAGACAGCACATCTTCGAAACAGGAGGTAGAAGAAATTGCATATTTTGAACGCAGCCACTTGGCTCTTTTAAATTTGTATATTTGGGTTCCTTAGGGCTTGCTGACAAAGAATATGTAAAACGTTACGCAAATAGTCTAGGAATTAACAAGTTATAGCCAAAATAAAATGATGGTGCTGTCAGACAACACCCAAAATCAGAATCTCTCAGTGGTAGATTTTTTTAAACCTTCATTGTACGGGAAATGGGCCACAAGTTACATTTGAACTGATTGGCTGGAATGATATGTAAGGCTAAACACGATTAGTCGGACTATAAATGCTATCCTTGGTTGTTAGGGGAGACGTAGGAAGGTAAAATTTTTTCAAACACTTGTCGAAACGTGGCTCCATTGGCCAGACTCGCTGATATAATCACTTGGGAGCGTTAGTTCGAGACCACTAGTTCAAATAAGCTTGATAAAGCAACAGTGCGTTGAAGCCAGCTCATATTTTTGCTAAATAAAAGCCTGGAACATAAGCAGATGGGAATTTGTGCCAGTATTTGTGCCAGAATTCATTGCTGGTCAACGTATCTGTGTTTATTTCCATGAATTGTGGTAAGCTTGAAACATTCAGTATCTTTTAATGAAAATTGAATGTGAATTGTTAATTTATGCCTGTATATATGTGTAGTTCAGTAGCAAACATGATGTAAAGCCTATAATGCTCCAGCCTGAACAGAAGGTGTCGGAGGAAAGTAAAACGGCATGGAATGGCCAAACAGTACACTGACACCTAGATGATTGACTAGAAAGAAATAATGCTGGAATTGCAGAGGCGTAGTAACCATTAAGGAGGTTAATACTGGTATAAAGTATTTCAGATGAAGCTGACAGTTGGCCTAACGCTCTGAACTCAATGTTTGTGATGTATTGTGATCAGTGTAGAAAGAGAGTATAAATTAGTTATGACGTAGAAGGTACATCCTTCTTGTTTTCAGGGACTGTGGTCTTAACGTTATTGAGCAGCACCTGGTCAGAGCTTTGCTGAATCCAGAGTCGGACAGCATACTCCTTGGTCCATTTAGCTATCAGTGAGGTGTCTCCAGAGCCCAGGGGAGAAATCGAGCAGAGGAGTCTTTTCCTGCCGCCATCACGCAAGATAAGCTGATGTGGCCAGCTGAGCTCAACATTATGTACCCCCATCTTAAAATAACATTGTAACATAAACTTAAGAGGGGAAGTAAATTGTTTTAATACCAGGAACTGAGAACATCTCCAATACTAGTTCCCATAGAAACAAACTATTGAAGTCATGATGACAAATACCAACAGAGCTTGAACAAAACAAAACCAGTATTACCTCATATTAACACTACACAACTGACACATAGGATACCATTGATAATATATGTCACTACATGAATCATATTAATAAATTCTGTACATATACCTTGTAATTAAAATTGATTGTGATTCCTGGTTCCCTTTGTATTTGAATCAGGACACATATACATTCATGACAGCAATGAATACATATTGTTATTTGAAAAGTTATCAGTGACTCCTTTAAGATATCCTTGTAGAGTGTTTTATGTATGTGAGTGTCACAGTGTTGTCAAGTGTAGTGGAATAAATTAAATTGTTTATCCGTCTGTTGTTGTTTTGACTTACACTTCATCATACACATACCCTAGACATATAACGTAGTCATCACACTATTCCAGAATAATTCTGACTGAGGTATACATATGTGGCAGCAAGTAAGGTTATATATAATACACTACTCTTATTAGATATATATATATACCTTCACAGCTGATCTCAGTCAGTACACTAAGTCCCCTATAAATATTTATAACATCCCACTTCACCACAGTTTTTTATGTTTTTTTTTAAATGCTACAGTGAACTTCACTAGCCAAAATTATAATGGGGTCCCAATAACATGAAATTGAGTCTCGTAAGAGTACACATAGTACCAGCGATGTACGTAAGTTTATTTGGCACCCCTATAAAACATTCAGAAAATATGCTTGCTAGTAGGTATTTTAAACAGCGCAGTAGTTATAATGGGTGTCCAATGACACCCACTCCTGGCTGTTACCTGGGGCGGATAGCTCCCCTCTCACCCCCCCTCCCCTTAGTACGCCATTGTATAGTACTGCACCGGGGAAAGGGGGGGGGGGGTACGGCCATCACCGGTCTGGCACCACCTTGAAAAACCCCCTAGGGCCGCCTCTGCGTGAAACCACTATTGTAGCTGGTCCCGTTTGCAGAAAAGCTGCACCAAAGCACTCTTATGCTCTTGCAGCTGGGGTTTCTGCAGCAGTTGGTTGTACATGGTGAGGTTGTCAGCACCATATGTCGCCACTTACGACATACCTGAGGAAGCAGCAGTACTTTTGTTGTTAACTCCTCAGAGACCCCTGGGAAATGTACAAGGCCTTAGACTCATTAAATCGAACAGTTAGATCTGGGGTCGGCAACCGGTTGATACTTATCTACCACTAGATCCCTATGCATCATTTGGTAAATCTCTTGGTGACAGAAAAGGGGAGAGGGGGTTGATCCTAGACAAATTTCAAAATAACCTTCTCCCATCGGCACTTAAGCTTGGGTACAATGAAAACACGTATAAGCGCACTCCATTGCTAGTTTTTAGCTTATACAAATTTTTTATGAACTCCTGACATTTAAGAATGTGACCATGGCTTTCCCACTTGTAGCATCTGTGACTCGAAATATTTTTGTTAAAATTGATGGGTGGATGATATCACAACACTACACCCAATAATTAGATGTTATTTTTGATTTCCAATATTTGTGGTTCATCTTCATCCTCTCCGTTTGTGTGTGTGTGTGTTACTAATGGAGCATGGTGCCACCACTGAAGACGGCCCCCCTCGAGGTATCCTATGCCAAAGCGTATGTTCTTGCTGTGGTGGGTTATGTAACAATTTTTCTACATGATCAAGTTCCAGCCCCTCTTACGACATGTCTGAAGGAGCAATAGCCGAATTATTTATTTATATCCTCATACCCCCAGGAACTACAAGGGGCAATATTTGAAGTTCTCATAACCCTCCACTCCCAAAGGAGCATAGGCCTTCTGTCACGTGCCATCATCTCAAGTTCCTTCCACGTTTTCCTTATCATTTTCATCTCTGTTTCCAGCTCTCTTCTCCATGTGCTTCTTGGTCTACATCTGCCTCTCTTGCCCTGGGGGTTCCAGAACAAGGACTGCCTTGTAATGCTATCAACAGGTCTCATTAGTGTGTGTCCGATCCATCGCCATCATCTTCTTCTCATCTCTTGTTCCACTGGCACTTGTCTAGTTCTTGTCATCAGTTCCACGTTGGTAACCTTGTCATACCATTTTAATCCCTCTATTCTACGCAAGCACCCATTTATGAAAGTCTAGCTTTTTGGTTGTTGTCTTTGTTGTTCTCCATGTCTCAGAGCCATACAATAGGACTGACTTCACATTTGAGTTGAAGATTCTTATTTTCGTGTTGGATCCGATTTCTCTTGATCTCCATACATTTCCCAATGCAATGAAAGCTCCTCTTGCTTTTTGTATTCTTATTTTGATATCACTGTCTGTCCCTCCAACTTTGTCTATATTGCTACCAAGACATGTGTACGATTCTACATCTTGTATTGGTGCTTCTTCAAGTTCAACCCTGTTTTCATTCATTCATTCATAACCCTCCACTCCCAAAGGAGCATAGGCCTTCAACAAACACATGCCAAGTCCTCCTGTCCCGTGCCATCATCTCAAGTTCTTTCCATGTTCTCCTCATCATTTTCACCTCTGTTTCCAACTCTCTTCTCCATGTACTTCTTGGTCTTCCTCTGCCTCTCTTGCCCTGCATTTATTCTCATTATCTTTGTCTTTTCCCTGTGTATTTTCAGACCCAATTGCTGTGACCTCTCATCAAGTATTTTCAATTTGTCCTGCACCTGATTACGGTTATGGGACAGAAGAGCCAAGTCATCGGCAAAATCCAGATCATCCAACTGCTTAGTCAGAGTCCACTGGATTCCATTTCTGTTGTGTGTTGTTGATGTTCTCATAACCCAGTCTATTGCTAATAAGAAAAGAAATGGAGACAAGAGGCATCCCTGTCGCACTCCTGTTCTTATCCCAAATGGTTCTGTAAGCTGTCCTTCATGAAGAACTCTGCATGTCATGTCTTCATATGTTTTCTTTATTAAATTAATGATCTTCAGGGAAACTCCATAATGCCTCATCAATTTCCAAAGTGATTCTCTGTCTACACTGTCAAATGCCATTTCGTAGTCCACAAATCCGATGTATAAAGGTGAATTCCATTCCAGACTTTGTTCAACTATTATTCTCAAAGTGGCTATCTGGTCTGTACAAGATCTGTTTTGTCGAAAACCTGCTTGTTCATCTCTCAGTTTCTTGTCTATGGACTCTTTTAATCTCTCAAGGATAATCCTATTTAATACTTTTCCTGGCACTGATAGTAACATTATTCCTCTATAATTTGTGCACTCTTGTAAATTTCTTTTCTTAGGCAACTTAACCAGATATCCTTCCTTCCATTCTGCTGGTATCTCTTCCTTTTCCCAGACTTTACCAAGTAATTTATATAACATCCCTGTAGCCGTGTAGATATCTGCTTTGATGGCCTCTGCTGGAATGCCATCAGGTCCAGACGCTTTTCCATCTCTTAGAAGCTTTATGGCTTTCTTTATTTCTTCCTTCGTTGGTCTTTGACCGTTAATTTGTAGCTCTTCTTCTGCTGGCTGGATGTCCGGGGTGTTTTGTGGAGCTGGTCTATTGAGAAGGTCCTCAAAATATTCTGTCCACCTCTTCATTTGCTCTTGTATATTGCTGAGCAGTTTTCCATTCTTGTCTTTTATGAGGCAACTTGTTTGCTTGTATTTCCCTGTCAGCTTCTTTGTGCTGTTATACAGTTCTCTCATATTCCCTTTGGCCGCAGCATCTTCTGCCTCTCTTGCCAACTCCTCAATATACTTCCTCTTGTCTCTTTTGATACTTCTTTTAACTTCTTAGTTTGCTTCTGTATACACTTCTTGAGCCTTGGCTTTGGAACTTCTGGTTTTGCTTGTGTTTAAATCTGCTTTCTTGTTTTTTCTGTCTTTTATCTTATTGATGGTTTCTGACCTGCAAGTCTGGAAGGAAGAGCTGGAGAAGAGAGGGATGGTCATAAGCAGCTCTAAAACAAAATCCATGGTGATATCACGAGAAGAAAGAAGACATCAGATTAAGCTGGGAGAACAGGTCCTGGAGCAGGTAGACCACTTTAAATACCTCGGAGCTATTATTGACCGAAAGGGAGGCTTCAAAGAAGAGTTGGCCACTCGAAAAGCAGCAGCTGGGAGACTTTTTCAGGCCATAAATCGAGGATTCCTCAGCAAGAGAGAGGTTGGTAAGAAAACTAAGATGGCTGTATACCGCTCCACCTATGTCCCAGTCTTGACATATGGATGCGAGTCATGGGCAATGACTACAACCCACAAAAGCCAGATCCAAACCTCAGAAATGAGGTATCTGAGGAAGGTGGTTGAAGTAACAAGAAGAGACATGGTACGCAACCAGACGATACGTCAAGGCCTTAAATCCCACCCCCTACAGACCCAAGTAGAACAGTCCCAACTAAGATGGTTTGGCCATGTCTGCAGAATGGGAGAAGATCGGCTACCACGACAAGCATGGGAAACAAAGAGCCAAGGATCCAGACCCCCAGGACGACCCAGAGTCCGCTGGGAGGACAACATTAGACAATCTTTGAAGGACCGAGGACTAGAATGGAGCCAGGCCAGGAGGAAGACAGCCGATAGGATAGTCTGGCGCTTTCTCTTCCAAACCTCTACACCTCACGGTAGAAGGGGAACGACTAAGTAAGTAAGATGGTTTCTGTTGTTATCCATGCTTTTTGTTGTCGTTCCCTTTTCCTCAGTATTTCTTCACAATTCTCATTCCATACCGTTTTGATTTGCTGCCAATAGTCTTCTGTATTCTCTACATCTTCCAGCTGTTGGAGCACTTGGAATTTGTTGGATATTGTGACCGCAAATTTGTCTCTTGTTTCTTGATTTGTAGTTGCTGTAACTAAATTATCCTTTATTACAGGGTTTCTTAACCTGTGGTTCATGGACACCTTGGGGTCCACGAATAGGTTTTAGGGACTCATTAGGGAGTCTGTGCACGTGACCTAACATTTAAAATAAGCAGTCTTTATTATACTTTTATGTAGTTTATTTTTCCAAGAAGGGGTCCATAACCTTCATAGGACAATCAAAGTGGACCGTGGCACACAAACAAGTTAAGAAGCCCTGCTTTAGTGGTTTTTAAGAGGTATTTTTTTAAACTTCGGTTCCCAGTCCAATCTGTTGATGAAAGAGTCTCTTCTATATCTACAGAGAGAGATGAATTCTGCGCAGCAGCATAGCCCTTCCAACTTATATTTCCTACATGCAAATTGTTCCACTGGCTACGAAAGAGTGGCGTGCTCAGCTGGGGCGTACATTAAAGTATTTGACACCTAGTGTGGATCCTTCCATTGACGCCCCCGTAAAGCACTACAGAAAAATATATGCTTGCAAGTATATTTTTAAACAGTCCAGTATTGTCATAATAGTGTCCGATGGCACTCTCCTCCTGGCTGTCACCCGGGGCGGACCGCCCCCTCGCACCCCCTCTAGTAAGCTCAGCAGCTCTAGTCAAACAACAACTTACATTTCTTTCTAGCCAGATGAAGAAAAAGCTAGCATTTAAATATATCTTGTCTGCAGTTCAGATACTGACAGACAGCGTTTAAAATCCTGCAGATCCTGTTAAACCTGTGTTACAGATGAATTAATAGAGCAGTCGCCAAGACGACACTGCTAACAGGCCTAGGTGGACTGTGTAGGGCCGCTCTTTTAGCTCGTTGGGCTGGTTGCCAACATACAGAACGATCTATCTATAGATTTCTTTACATACACTTACTTGCTTAAGGCATTCGACACGGTTGACAGCTCGTATTTGTATAGGGCAGCCGACACAGTTTGCCGCTCAAGGGTGTAGTGAATAAGCCTACGCAATGACAAGATTCCGCAATCCGTCTGCTATTTACAGTTCTCACTACTTTCTATACAAATGAGTAGCATATCATGTGTGCTAATATTATATTATAACTACATGCAAAATGTCATTTGGCTCAAAAGCAAAATATCGCATATAGGCAGGGTCGGCCTTAATAATTGCGGGACCATTCTGTGCGCCCCCCCCCCCCCCCCAACTTAAGATTATAGTTTTTTTCCTAACACGTTTTATGTCAATATATAGGTAATAAATATAGATTGTTTCATTTTTAATACAATGTAATACTCGTCACTGAACGCTCAGCGGTGAATATGTGTATAACTAGCAATAACTCGTCAAACTTGACGAATTTTTAATTATAGTGTGCTGTTTTCCGTTGACGGTCGGCGGCTAAGGATCAAAGAAGAAGAAAGAAGTTTCCGTTCCCGGATGAGCAGATAGAAGTACATTCTTACCTTAGAGTGTTTTTGGTTTCTTTCCATTATACAGTGTAGTCAAACTGTTCATGAACACCGTCATTTGAACGCTTTTCTTTGTTGATTGTAACTATTTTCGGGAGAGTATATATAATGGAAACAATACAATTTTTCAACACGGTTGCATTCCTCAGCTGTGACCAACGTACACACGGCGAGAATTCTGTTATTTTAGATTCAATTTAAAAGTTCTTTGATGACAACATTTCGTGTGAAAGTGCGTGGATTGTTTTCAAAGAGTGTTCCCTGATAATAAGTGGTTTTAACAAAAACTTTCAAGTTTTCATGATTTGTACATCGGGTGAGGGCTCATGCACACCAATTTTTACGCACTTTTTCTTTGTCGAGCGCTACTAATTTCGTGACAGAATAAAAAAATAAATAAAACCAAAGTCAGCCTATCATCGAATATAACTCCGAGATAGGTGGGTTGTTTATCTTCTCTCAGGAGCTCTCCATTTATCTTGATAACACCAGCTTTTTGTTTTGGAGAGAGGGTGAAGAGCGTAGTGCTGCTCTTATCTGTATTGATGCTGACACACCATCAATATGCCCATGAGGTTAAGGCATCTATAGCTCTTTGTAGCAGTTTGGTGGCCACTGTTGCATGCTCATCTGTGCACCATATTACCAGCTCATCAGCGCACATTGCCACTTTCATTCCATGTGGTAGTTCGGCAACCAGGTCGTTGATGTAAACTAGGAAAAGTGTGGGGGACAGAACCCTTCCCCGAGGGACGCCATGACGCAGTAGAATTTTCTTACTCTTGAGGCCATCTAGTTATACTCGGGCTCTTCTGTTATGCAAGTATGCTTCCACCCATTTGTACATCCTGCCATTCACTCTGCAATTTCTCAGTTTCTTCAAAAGCCCTTCTTTCTAAATCTTGTCAAATGCTTTCCTTAGATCTATCCACGCTGCTAATACCAGTTTCTTATCTTGGAAAGCATCCTCAATCTCTTGGGAAAGGTAAATTGCCTGATCTTCGGTAGAGTAACACTGCCTAAAGCCTGCCTGCTGTGGTACAAGAAGGTTTTCGCTTTCAAGGTACCACTGCAGCCCGAGGTTGATGATTCGTTCCATTGTTTTGCAGAGACAGATTGTAAGGCTGATTGGTCTGTAGCTGGAGGCCGTGGAACTGTCTTTCCCTGGTTTTGGGAGTGGTATCCTGATTGCTTCTCTCCAGGTCTGTGGAACTCTGCCCAAGTTCCAACAGATATTGAAGATCTGCAGCAGCTTTGTTTTTGCTGCGGTTCCCAAGTTCTTAATCATTTCATTGGACACTCCATCATTTCCTGACGACGTTCTCATTTTCAATTTTGATATTGCAAGCTCCAGTTCTCTGAATGTGATTGGTGCGTCCATAACTTCAAGTATGGTTCCATCTCGTCCTGCGTTTTGTCGTTTCTCGCGAATCTCCTGTTGCTTCTCTGGGCTAACTTCGATGTTGTTGTCTTTAGCAAAGGTATCTGCAAAGTGATCAACTGTCTGTTTTCCTGTGAGGATATTTCCATCTTTATACAGTGCAATCTTTGAGTTTCTCCCTGTACCCTCATCGTTAAGTTGTTTTACCAGTTTCCACAGTTTCGTTGTATCTCTTACCCTAATCCTAATACTATCCCTAATACTAATCCTAACCCTAACTCTAAATGGTACGAAACTACAAATATTCCATCCCAACTAACATAATTACCGATGTATGTTACGTCGGTCGGTCTCACTCAAAATAGTAACACAGACCAAGTCACACAGCGCTCCTTTTCAGGTGAGTGACGTGCAAATCAACTGCTATCTATACACAACTGTAGGAATATGTTTTTGTCGCGAAGTCGAGGTCTCTCTCTCGCAGCAGTTCTATTTTTTGTTTGCCTTGGGGGAAAATGATTCACGTTTACATGCATCTACAGCTCGTATAGATATTATTGAAGTTTAGCTAAAAAAATGTTTTGGCCCGAGTACACCATATTTACCTGGCCAAGACAAAACAAAAGTTTTGCCCGTCGAGAACGTGTTGAATTTTTGTGTGATTAAATAGACTGTAGGAACGTGTCTTACTTCATTTTATAATGTTGCAGAAAGTTTCTCCTTATATTTTGTGATGACACAGTAATACGAGTGAGTATATATAATACTATTTTTTGTGTGAGATATGATATTTGGCCTCTGGCAAAATAAGTTTTTGTTTTCCCCGAAATGACTATGTCACTGAGAAGATAACCTGTTTACAAGTGAAATACTGAGGTGTTTTCCGGGTGGATAACAAGTTGTGAATAGCAACTCCCCATTAAAGGTAATGTAGAAAACAAGACAACACTGCGGAAGCTGGAATAACTTCATAAGAAGCAAGAACTCTAGTGTAGAATAACTCTCCAGATTTTATTTAACATGACGAAAACGAAAGATACTAAGCTCTGATGAATGCCTCTCATGTCGGCTTACGAGGACAATAATGTGTGTTCGTGCGTGTGTGTGTGTATATATATATATATATATATATATATATATATATATATATATATATATATATATATATATATATATATATATATATATATATATATATATATCTCACATAATGTTTGATACTAACTAGAATAATAAATAAACGTTTATCGTGTGACAAATGAGATTCGTTTAAGAGGCTTCAATCAATCAATCAATACCCTTTAACTCCCCAAGGAGCATAGGCCTTCAACAAGCACATGCCAAGTCTTCCTGTCCCATGCCATCCGCTCAAGTTCTTTCCATGTTTTTCTCATCATTTTCACCTCTGTATCAGTACTCTTCTGCCTGTGTTTTTTGGTCTACCTCTGCCTCTCTTTCCCTGTGAATTCAAGAACAAGGACTGCCTTGTAATGCTATCAGCAGGTTTCCTCAATGTGTGTCTTCTTCTCAACTCTTGTTCCACAGGCACTTGTCTGGTTCATGTCATCAATTCCACATTTGTGACTTTGTCATACCATTTCAGTCCTTCTATTCTACACAAACACCCGTTTATAAAAGCCTGTAGCTTTTTTTGTTGTTTTTGTTGCTCTCCATGTCTCAGAGCCATACAATAGGACTGGCTTCTGCCCTGGGCATTGTGAGTGATAACCATTCATGATTGTCGTAGATGTTGTTCAGGGCTGTAGATACGGGGGGGGTTTTGGGAGTTAAAAACACACCCCCCCCCCCCCCCCCCTGGGGAAATTATACTGTGCCAGTACCAAAATAGTGCATTAAAAACTTTTTAAATATTAAAACACCCCCCTTTATTAAGTCCTATCTACGGCCCTGCGCTCATGTAGTAATTCAGGAGGTGATTAACCTGAAATGCAATTAGGGATTATACCTGCTGATGATCAGCAGTTTGTGTAATGCACGACTTTTTGTCATGTGTTCCCTCCCCAGCAGATTTTTGTCATGGTAAACTTGAAAGTTGTGACTAAAGGTTCAGTGTCTCCATCCGATGCAGTATTCTTGAGATGGAATCGTTATTTTGGAGTTGTTAGGATAATTTGCAGACTGCTACATAATTCATCTTTGGATGTCTTAAGCATATGTAGCTGAAATCCATGTGGACGATTAGCAAGCGCTTTATCATCGCCAGTCGAGTCAGTGAAACAGGAAGCTTCAGATTGATATAAACATAGATCTAGCCCCACGAGAAGTCTTGATAGTGTGTCAGCACTTGCATGTTTTCTTGTAGCTTGATCGATAACTGCTACTTTTACAGCTTAAAAAATATTCTCTTAGGTATTGAACCATGTGATAGGAACATTCTACTCCTTAATAAGTTGAGTGGCACATCCAGCAGGGAAAAATTTTGAATGTACCTGTGGTAATAATTTATCTTGCCAAGAAATGACTACAATCGAGTCACGTTTTCTGGGTGAAGTGGTTGTTTTATTTGAGAAATATTTGACTTAGAGAGTCAAAGTTCATTTTATGAAATGATACTGCCCACGTTCAAACTTCTGATTTAAAGAAGTCACATTGTGATTGGTTACAATGTGGTCCATATTGATCCTGGCAGTGATATTCTTCAGGTGTATGAAAATGTTCTTATGTTCCACGAGTGAGAGTAATGTCATCTAGATAATTCACAGTCATCCAAGCCTATAGTGATTTGTTCAATAAATCATTGACAAATTTCAGGGGCGCTGGCTACAACCTTACACATATCTACTACTTAACACATATCCACAGGTTCACACATATCTACAGCCCTACTCACATCTGCAACCTCACACATACCTACAACCTTACTCATATCTGCAGCCTCACACAAATTGGCAACTTTACACATTATCTACAGACTTACACATATTCACAGCATTACACATATCTACAGCCTTACTTATGTCTACAGCCTCATACACATCTACAACCATACACATATCTATAGCCTTACTTATATCTACAACCTTACATCTACCACCTCATATATAAACCATCGAACACAAGCCTACCTCCGTAACATATGTATCTTGCATTGATCTGCCATCTCAGTCTGGCATTACAGACACAGCGGCCAACTAGGCAACCTTTGAGAACTGCAGTATAATAGGAAACTTAGGAAAAAACTATCCATATATTTTTGCCAGAAATGTTTGTATATGATTATGTGTCAAAATGCCCAGTGTTGTTTCGGGTGGGGTGGGCTCTGATGAGACAATTAAGAATAGAACTGCTGCTCCCTCAGACATTGTGCACCAGGGACTGATATGAGGTTATGCATGTGGGTGGCTGTTAAGAACCAATCTTATAGTTCTCTTTTTAATGTCTAGGATTGTTCTCATTTTCGTTCTGAAAAGATGTTGGCTCAATGAGTAAATATTATCTCTGAATAGCCATTCGTATTGGAGTGTTTTTGTTCAACTATCTTGTTTAAATCTGGCTTAGCCACTTATGTAGAATCGTTTATATTTTAATAGATATTTGTGTTCATCACTGCAAAGAACTCTCAACTTGAGATAACGAACAAATTCTGAATCTTAAATTTCAAATAGATTCTTCAACGATATTGTGATTCAACGACTTTCATTTATTCCACACATATATAGAACTGTCATCAATCACATAATGTTGAAGTATTTGTGGTAAAAAGTTTTTTTACGGGATGGGGTAACCAGCCCCATGCCCAGCCCTCCTTAGTCGCTTTTTACGACATGCATGGTAGGGTACAGTGTTACTATTCTTTGCTCCCCTTTCGGGCCCCGGTAACACACAGAATCACATAATGCTCCAACAAAATTATTAATAGTTAATCAGTAGTATGGGGATGGTCATAAGCAGCTCTAAAACAAAATCCATGGTGATATCACGAGAAGAAAGAAAACATCAGATTAAGTTGGGAGAACAGGTCCTGGAGCAGGTCGACCACTTTAAATATCTCGGAGCTATTATAGACCGAAAGGGAGGCATCAAAGAAGAGTTGGCCACTCGAAAAGCAGCGGCTGGGAGACTTTTTCAGGCCATAAATCGTGGATTCCTCAGCAAGAAAGAGGTTGGTAAGAAAACGAAGATGGCTGTATACCGCTCCACCTATGTCCCAGTTTTGACATATGGATGCGAGTCGTGGGCAATGACTACAACCCACAAAAGCCAGATCCAAACCTCAGAAATGAGGTATCTGAGGAAAGTGGTTGAAGTAACAAGAAGAGACATGGTCCGCAACCAGACGATACGTCAAGGCCTGAAATCCCACCCGCTGCAGACCCAAATAGAACAGTCCCAACTAAGATGGTTTGGCCATGTCTGCAGAATGGGAGAAGATCGGCTACCACGACAAGCATGGGAAACAAAGAGCCAGGGATCCAGACCTCCAGGACGACCCAGAGTTCGCTGGGAGGACAACATTAGACAATCTTTGAAGGACCGAGGACTAGAATGGAACCAGGCCAGGAAGAAGACAGCTGATAGAATGGTCTGGCGCTCTCTCTTCCAAACCTCTACACCTCACGGTAGAAGGGGAACGACTAAGTAAGTAAGTAATCAGTAGTATGAATCGACTTATTAATTTTATCTATCATTTCTACACAAATTCCTTGCTGCGATAATTTTCTTCGATACTTGTAATAATCTTTCCTGTGCCTTTCTTGCACCTAATATTCTGTGTCCATTAATTTCTTCTCGTTATGGTCATTCTCGAACCATTAAATCGTTTTTTTACAATATTCGTAATATTCTGCATATATTCATATATTTGCTACTGATCTTGGAAACATCTTGAATTTCTTGAGAAATCATCTCTCTTTATATTCACAGCCATTTTGGCAAAATTAACACAGCGAATAATACAGACTCATGAAATACACATAGAAGTAGACTATGCTACACTTTGATAAGTGGACTTGGCCGCATTTTCTGACATGTCTGTACACTCTAAGGCATGGACACAATCTCCTGACGTCATCCCTAGATACCCCCCTTAGTCATAGCTAACAACTCCATTTTGTACATTTTGTTGAGGGTCATCATGGTGCCCAGCAATCCCTCTAAATATAAATTTATCAGGATTGCCCTGCCCCATGATGTGCTCTCAACATTGGCAACCTCATCATGTATCATCATTGTTTCCCTTTATGCTCCTGACAGAGCAAGGAGCCAACACTGCAGCTGGTTCTCTTGCAAGAAGCCTGCACCAAGCAGGTCACATGCTCTTACAGCAGTGGTTTATGTGGCAATGTGTTTTACGAGATGAGGTTGCCAGTCCCGTGCACAACCTCATATTAGTTGCACTGTATGACAACCTCATATTAGTTGCACTGTATGACAACCTCATATTAGTTGCACTGTATGACAACCTCATATTAGTTGCACTGTATGACAACCTCATATTAGTTGCACTGTATGACAACCTCATATTAGTTGCACTGTATGACAACCTCATATTAGTTGCACTGTATGACAACTTCATCATGTAAAACACATAGCTACAGAAAGCACTACTGCGAGAGCATAAGAATGCTTGGTGCAGACTTCGTGCAAGGGGACCAGCTGAACTGATGAATCTATGCTCCATTAGGAGCAAAAGGGAAAAATGGTGATGGTAATATATCAAAATTACCAACGGGCTGATCACCCGTTTGCCAGTCACTTCGATTACGGAAACAACAGCAGATGGATTGATTTGCCGTTGCCCTAAAGACGCCAATAGGCGTGATGGGAAACAATGGCAAAGAAAACCTATCTGCTGTTGCCCTAAGACGCCACTAGGCGTAATGGCCACTGACTGCTTTGACGGTCGGTGGCTAAGGACGGAAGAAGAAGAAGAATATATCAAAATACATAAAAATTTCTCCGTTAAATGAATGTCACTGGTATCTCACCTTCGTAGTAATAGTTTTGTATTATCTTTCTGATTACAAATAAAAACTACATTATTAAGTGTTATTCAACAAAATCTTTAAATACTAAAGGGTAATTGAAAAAGCTGTGCCGTGCCACCCTGTTATTGTTGTATTGTCTAAGAGTAGTTTCATGCCTCTTGAAATCTTGACATCATCAACTATTCAGTGTTCTTTTCATCATCTTCAGGTTTTGTGGTTTGTAAGAAAAAGGTGAGGATTTCTCGTAGCAGATACTGCCAGAACAGAGTAAAGTGTTAGAGACTTCACCCATACTAGGCTTCAGCTTTCTGAGGTGGGGTAATCAATTCCCTTCCTCACTGCCTTTGCCACCCCTAATTCAAGAGCCAAGTAAGGGGAACCAATTTCAGCTGTGTAGACTGGAACGTGACCTGGTTTTAAACCTGGTCCTTTTGCCTCAAGAAGCAAGCACCATAACCCCTCTACCACTTGGATGCTGTCATTGTACTCACCATAAATAAAATGTAAGTTTTTTTCTATTTATTTATTAAATAGTCCTCGACTTACGACGGGATTCCGTTCTGACGACTTTGTCGTAAGTCAAAGTGGTCCTAAGTCGAATCACTCTTTAAATGTATTGACTTATTACATATTTCCAAGTCCGTATTCCATTATATCATCATTTGTTAAATACACTTTACAATAAATAAAAGGGTTGAAATAAAAGATACTAGACATGATTGGGAAACAGTAGACACACTTATAACGCAAATGAATAATGGGGACTGATGTATGAAGAATAAGGAAGTGATATCATGTCCAATTGAAATTATTGTTTAGTATCAAACCCAGTCAAAGTTTTTAAAGTTCAGTGCACTAAAAGTCTTCTGTGAGCATGTTTACACTATCCCAAGCCATAAATGTCCCTTAGAACATGATAAATAAAATGGCTTAGGTTGAAAAACCTAGAATATAAAATTTATTTTGAACATTTTCCCAACTTTTTAATTTAATTTCTTTGTGACCATCATAAGTCAGAGTCGTTGTAAGTCGGGTATGTCGTAAATCGAGTACTTTCTGCACTTCTTTGTATCTACCTGACAGAAAATAATGTTTGAATAGTTAATTACTCATTACCTCAGATATTTGACATGTCTTCCACAGAGAAAGTAACATTCTGATTACCGTTATTGTTCCTATCTGCTACAGGTTTTTTTCTTCCAGACTGAACATAATATTTAGACTGTTATTTTTGCATACATTCATTCATTGCCCTTGAAATTATATCAGTCTCCCTTTGCTTATGTCAAACTATCTTATCGTTGTCTTTTGGTATCTTTTCCCCCTAGCATTATCACAATATCTCTTAGCTTTTCATTCCATTATTTTGTTTCTTTGTGTCAAACATTTCTAATTTTCACATGTATTTATGTTTGTCATCCCTGTATGTTTCTTAGTGCTCAGTTATGCACTGGTAGGGTAAGGTTTGTTTGTTTCGGTAATGTCATGCATGAATCTGGGGGGGGGGGGGGGGTCAAAGTGGCCAAGAGGTATGGCGTGCATCTCTAATTCTAAACGTACTGGATTCGCTCCCAGTACAGGGAATATTGTTGGAAGTTTTTCTTTTTCAGAACCAATGGTTCTTAATGATGTCATATCCTCCCTAATCTCTTGGGTAGTGAGATTGGATGCCTGGCCTTCTCGGATAAGAGCAAAGAAAATAGGAGGTCCCAAGTGCAAGTTGCGCACGTTAAAAATTCCTCAGCAGTTGGAAACCTTAAAGAGTAGGCCTGCCCTGGCAAAATTTTAAAATGAGGAAACCTACCCACCATAGAAATGTTTATAGAATGTGTGATTCCTGTATATACACACATAGGGATCCTTGCAGGTGCTACGAAGTTCGTGCACTGTGCTGAGATCCTCCTTGCGTGATCTACGAGAGGAGATAAGAGCACTGATGGAGTTGTCCTTGTGCAATGAAGATGATTCTGAAAAGCAAACCATGAGCAAACCATGAATCTTTTTGATAGTTGACATTTGGGTTCACTGAAAAGTAACTTTATTGGCTGGTTTAATTTTGGATACAGTCTCTTATCTAATCTGCCACATGTAGTAAACATGCTTTACCTTTTTACTGCTAACATAATTTTATCTATGCTGTCATGAGATTTGTTGTTTTGATTCATGACTGTACACGTTAGATTACCCTTGCCTACCAACGGAGTGTGTATGGGTGACTGATAGGCTTTGGACCCACAAAGCAGTGGGGAAGGGAGAGGTTAAGAGGTCTCCGTCTCATTGGTTGTCATGTCATAAGGTGTCAGAGGTGTTTTATATAGATAGCTGCCATCCCACAAATGTACCACCTTGTCCTCAGTGGGTCGGAGTGGCCTTGAGCCTTGAATTCTAAAGGTACCGGGTTCGATTCCTAGTAGAGAGAATATAATTTAGGAAGTTTTTTTCAGAACAAGTGGTCCTAATGATATCATACTCCCCCCTGGTCTCCTGGGAAGTGAGATCGGATGCCTAGCCTTCCTGGATAAGGAGGTCCCATGTGCAGGTTACGCACGTTAAAAATCCCACAGCTGTTGGAAATCATAAAGAGTAGGCCATAAGGTAGCTGCCCTGGCAACATTTAAAAACTAGAAACATACCCACCACAAAAATATTTATACTCGTAGAATGTGTGATTCCTATATACACACATTGGGCTTCTCTCTGGTGCTATGGATTTCGTGCACTGTGCTGAGATCCTCTGTGTGATCTAAGGGAGGAGATCGGAACACTGATGGAGTTGTCCATGAGCAGTGAAGATAGTCCTCAAAACCAAAAACCTCAGTGACAGCTATCTGGTCATCAGCAGAATTGATAAACAGTCCTGGAGATAGGAGGCTGTGGCAAGATAGGATCATCTACATCTTACTTACTTAGTCGTTCCCCTTCTACCGTGAGGTGTAGAGGTTTGGAAGAGAGAGAGCCAGACTATCCTATCGGCTGTCTACCTCCTGGCCTGGTTCCATTCTAGTCCTCGGTCCTTCAAAGATTGTCTAATGTTGTCCTCCCAGCAGACTATGGGTCGTCCTGGGGGTCTGGATCCCTGGCTCTTTGTTTCCCATGCTTGTCGGGGTAGCCAATCTTCTCCCATTCTGCAGACATGGCCAAACCATCTTAGTTGGGACTGTTCTACTTGGGTCTGCAGGGGGTGGGATTTTAGGCCTTGACGTATCGTCTGGTTGCAGATCATGTCTCTTCTTATTACTTCAACCACCTTCCTCAGATACCTTATTTCTGAGGTTTGCATCTGGCTTTTGTGGGTTGTAGTCATAGCCCATGACTCGCATCCATATGTCAAGACTGGGACATAGGTGGAGCGGTATACAGCCATCTTTGTTTTCTTACCAACATCTCTCTTGCTGAGGAATCCTCGATTTATGATCTGAAAAAGTCTCCCAGCTGCTGCTTTTCGAGTGGCCAACTCTTCTTTGATGCCTCCCTTTCGGTCTATAATAACTCCGAGGTATTTAAAGTGGTCGACCTGCTCCAGGACCTGTTCTCCCAGCTTAATCTGATGTTTTTCTTCTCGTGATATCACCATGGATTTTGTTTTAGAACTGCTTATGACCATCCCTCTCTTCTCCAGCTCTCACTTCCAGACTTGCATGTTGGATTGGAGATGTGCCTCTGATTTAGCAATCAGGGCAACATCATCAGCAAATGCCAGCTCTGAAATACAGACCTGTCTCATCTTCCAGTACCCCACTGAATACTTTCTTGTTCTCTCCTTACATGCCTTGATGACATCGTTCATGAGGAGTATGAAAAGATAAGGTGACAGGATATCACCTTGCCTTACACCAGTGGTAGTCCTGAACTCTTCGGACTTATGGTTTGCTGTCCTCACATAATTTCTGCAAGACTTGTAGAAGCTCTGTATAGCATGAATCATAGGTACTGGAATGTTCTTCCTTGCCAAACATTTGCTCCAGGGGAACCTGTCAAACGCCTTTTCCAGATCTTTGAAACAAAGATGGATCTCACTCTTATACTCAAGGGCCTTTTCACTCAGCTGTCTGAGTGTGAAGATTAGGTTTTGAGTGCTTCGGTTTGCTCGGAATCAGCACTGAACTTCATCCAATTGTGGCGAAGCTAGGGCGTCGGAGTCTCTGCTCTAGGATTCTAGAGTAGATTTTACCAGGGACACTGAGAAGGGATATGCCTCTATGGTTTCCACATTGTCGATTGTCACCATTTTTGAAAATCGGTGTTATTATGGCAATCTCCCAATCCTTTGGTATGGTCTTGTTGCACCACGCTGCCTGTAGGCCTGTAGGACCATTAAGAGTAATAGGTCGCCTGCTGCTCCCATTTACTTAACCATTTCTGGTGTTATACCATCATGCCCTGCTGCTTTGCCCATCTTGATTTTCTCCAGTGCTGCCTTCAGTTCTTCCATCTTTATGTCATCTTCACCATCATTGGGTTTCTCTTCTGTGCTAGTGGTTATCATTTCTGATGCTTCACCATGCTCACCATCCAGGAGTTCTGAGAAATATTCTTTCCATCTTTCCATTACTTCCTTCGGGGCAGTAAGCAATTTGCCTTGCTTGTCCTTTATAAATTTGAGAGGGCATTGTTTTTCCTTCCTCATGTTCTTTAGGGTCTTATAGAACAATTTCTGGTTTTCTTGCGCATCTTTTTCTAGCTTTTCTCCAAACTCTTCCCAGGACTTCTGTTTTGCTGCTAGCACCTTGTTCTTTGCTTCTGTTCTGAGTGTCATATATTCTCTATATTTCTCCATTTGTCCTGTTGTGTTTTTAGCTCCTAAGTATTGTTTCCATGCCATTTTGTTATCTCTTATTTTTTCTTTGATTTCCTCTGTCCACCAAGGTGTCCTCTATCTCTTGTTCCCAAGTCGGATTTCACCACATGCAGCAGCTGTCTTTATGATGTCCTTGAATTTATGCCAGAGGGTTTCCAAGTCATCAGATTGTTCTTCTGTGCTGCTCACCGCTGCAGCAATAAGCTCCTGATATCTGGTCTTAATTTCTGGCTCTCTCAGCTTGTAGGTCTTAATGCTCATTTCTCCCGTTCGTTTACTTAGTTTCTTGCGTGATGTTGGGCAGTTCCTAGGCTGAGCAACTCTTTCAGTTGTTCTTTTGATTGTAAGCAGATAGTGATCACTTCCAATCTCTGGCCCCCTCTAGACTCTAGCATCCCGAACATATTTGAATGAGCTGCTCCTAACAATGGCAAAGTCGATCACTGACTTCTCATTCTTTGTTGGTTCACATCTAGTGTATGAATTTTTGCGCATATGTGGGAACTTTATGTTTGTAACGATCAGATTCTGCTCACTGCAGAATCTAAGGAGTCGTTTTCCATTGTCATTGAGAGTATCTTCTCCATATCTTCCGATAACTCCACCCCATCTAGCATGGTCATTTCCAACTCTGGCATTGAAATCTCCGAGCATGATAATTTCATCTAGGCAGTCATCCACTGTCCTTTGAAGCAGCTCGAAGAATTCCTCCTTGACCTCTGCTCTCTCATCCTCATTTGGCCCGTACACTATGACAAGGTTGACTATGGTTTCTCCTTCTTTTAGTGTTACAACCATAATGCGCTCCGAGACAAAGTTCCATCACTTGATATTATCTTTTTGGTTTTTCGCCACAATGCAATCCACACCCCCTTTAGCTCTTTCAGATGTGGGTACACCACTGTAGAGCAACGTGTCGCCATCGAGATCCATGACTCCTTGTCCCTTTTTCTTCGTTTCCATTATAGCCAGGATTTCTAGTTTTGCTTTCCTCATCTCTACCACCAGCTCCTCTTCTTTCCCATTTATACTTCTTGTGTTCCATGTTCCATAAGTCGTAGTCCGTAGTCCATTCCAGTTCGTCGCCTTTAGAATCGGTCCAGTTTTCTCTCTTGTATTGCTCATAATCATGATTTAAAGCAAACAGGTGATTGGCCTGTTGTGCCTTTGCATGGTGGAGGGGCTGCCTCCTTATGGCCTCCATGCAGGCCGCCCTCCTCCTTTGTCAGCCGGGCTTGGGACCGGCCTAGGCGGAGTTATCATCATCTACATCACCAGGCATAATACTTGAAAAGAAGACTAGAATGAGATTTGTATGCTAATGATGCAATGGATAGGACACACACTGAGGAAACCTGTTGATAGCATTACAAGGCAGTCCTTGTTCTGGAATCTCCAGGGAAAGAGAGGCAGAGGTAGACCCAAAAAAAAACATAGAGAAGAGAACTGGAGACAGAAGTGAAAATGATGAGGAAGATGTGGGAAGAACTTGAGCTGATGTCACATGACAGGAGGACTTGAGCTGATGTCACATGACAGGAGGACTTGAGCTGATGTCACATGACAGGAGGACTTGAGCTGATGTCACATGACAGGAGGACTTGAGCTGATGTCACATGACAGGAAGATTTTGCATGTGTTTGTTGAAAGCCTATTCTGTTTGGGGAGCTAAAGGATATTGGTTGATACTAATGATGTGCTTGGTTTGGTTTTTAAGGACTATCTTCATTGCACACGTAAAACTCTATCAGTGCTCTGATCTCCTCCCTTAGATCACACAAGGATGATCTCAGCACAGTGCACAAACTCTGTAGCACCGAGGAGACTCCCAATGTGTGTAAATAGGAATCACACATTCTAGAAATAGTTTGGTCGTGGGTAGGTTTCTAATTTTGAAATTTTGCCTAGGCAGCGGTCAGAGTGGCTAAGAGGTATGGCATCCGCCTTGATTTCTAGAGGTACCGAGTTCGATTCCCAATTGAGGGAATATAATTTATGAAATTTTTTTCAGAACCAGAAGTCCTAATGATGTCATACTCTCTCCTGGTCTCCTGGGTAGTGAGATCGGATGCCTAGCCTTCTCGGATAAGGGTGAAAAAATAGGAATTCCGTGTGCAAGTTGCGCATGTTAAAAATCCCACGGCAGTTGGAAATCGTAATGTTGTGCTTGACTTTAGCCTATCCCCTTTAGTTTCTGGCAGGATATGTGTAACACAAATATAAAATATGTCCTACACTATGGCTTAGGCCATGTCAATAAGAATATAAAAGTCCAGACACTCACCAACAGATGCCTCCATCACATCCTTTTGTATCAAAGTAGCTAGATTTAATCCCAGAAACAGACCTGTGGCTGGCTAGATGTGAGCACATGCACACATGCATATATATATTTACACTCAAACAGAGGGAGAGAGAAGGTATGCTACCTAGAAGAAATGTAACCAACAACAGATGTAATATGTTTCAGGTGGCTGTCCATTTTAGAGGCCCTGTCCAAAATCAGCCTCTCACGGGGTGCACGTGATGATGATGCTGTAGACCAGCTGCACCATTTTGGCACCGTGGCCATTTTTGCCACATTTGCTACTGTGATAGGCATGAACCAGTATGTGGGAGATCCCATCCATTGCTGGGTGCCTGCCCAGTTCCCTGATCACCACAAGGTATTTTTAAACATTAACGTTATGTGTATTATCTTTGTAAACAAATTGCTGCATAAATCACTAGTGCAGGAGCACATGGATGTTTTTGTGTAGGCTTCCAGCAGCTGCCGTTGTGGTTCCATGCTCCATAAGGAGCAAAAAAGGATGATGATGATAAGGATGTTAACAATATATGTCTTTTATCTGTGTATGTGTTATACCTCTGCTTGTTATCTGTGATATCTTGATTATATCCAATATCTGTGTATGCTTGTTAACTATGTGTATGTGTCTAGAATCTAGGCTTGTTTGCTGTGTTTGTGTGGTGTCTGTTCATGCTTAGCTGTTTTTGTGTGGTAACATTGTATGCCTACAAATCCTGATCGCTATATTTGTGTGGTCGCTGTATTTGCTTGTTAGCTTTGTTAGTGTGGTAGCAGTGTATGCGTGTTGGTTCTGTTTCTGTGGTAGCTATGTTTGTAGTAATGTAGTGTCTGTCTATGTATGTATGTTAGCTGTTTGTGTATTATTTGTTTATGCTTGTTTGGTAGCTGTGTTTGTAAACTTCTTAGTATGCACGTTAGCTGTGTTTATGTATTATCTGTTTATGCTTGTTTGGTAGCTGTATTTGTAGTGTTTGTCTTTGTATACATGTTAGATGTGTTTATGTATTATCTGATTATGCTTGTTTGCTGTACTTGTTTGGTAGCTGTGTTTGTAGTGTCTGTCTTTGTATGCATGTTACCTGTGTTTATTATTATCTGCTTATGCTTGTTTGCTTTGCTTGTTTGGTAGTTATGTTTGTAGTGTCTGTCTTCGTAAATATGTTAGCTGTGTTTATGAATTATCTGTTTATGCTTGTTTGCTATGCTTGTTTGGTAGCTGTGTTTGTAGTGCATGTCTTTGTATGCATGTTTGTGTAGTCTCAGTGTATGTTTGTGTATCTATTTATGCTTGTCAGCTGTATATTAGTAGTAGCTGTATATGCTCTATAACATTTGTTAGTTCATACTTTCATTCATTCGTTTGTTTCTGTGGTATCTGTGTTTGTGTAGTCTCAGTGTGTACTTGTTCACAGGTGACTTATTGTTCATGTATCTGAGTTCATTCATTAATTCATCTATCGGAGCTCATTAATTAGTTCATGTATCTGAGTTCATTCATTAGCTCATGTATCTGAGTTTATTCACAAGCTCACATATCTGAGTTTATTTATTAGTTCACATATCTGCGTTCATTCATTAGTTCTTGTATCTGCGTTCTTTCATTAGTTCATATATCTGAGTTCATTCAGTAGTTCATGTATCTGAGTTATTCATTAGTTCATCTATCTGAGTTCATTCATTAGTTCATGTATCTGAGTTCATTCATTAGTTCATGTATCTGAGTTCATTCATTAGTTCATGTATCTGAGTACATTCATTAGTTCATGTATCTGAGTACTTTCGTTAGCTCATCTGAGTTTATTCATTAGCTCATGAATCTGAGTTCATTCATTAGCTCATGTATCTGTGTTCATTCATTAGTTCATGTATCTGTATTCATTCATTAGTTCATGTATCTAAGTTCATTCATTAGTTCATGTATCTAAGTTCATTCATTAGTTGATCTATCTGAGTTCATTCGTTAGTTCATGTATCAGAATTCATTCATAAGTTCATCTGAGTTAATTCATTAGTTCATCTGAGTTAATTCATTAGTTCATGTATCTGAGTTCATTCGTTAGCTCACGCATCTGAGTGAATTCATTAGTTCATGTATCTGCGTTCATTTGTTAGTTCATTTATCAGAGTTCATTCATTCATATATCTGAGTACATTCATTAGTTTATGTATCTGAGTTCATTCATTAGTTTGTGTATCTGAGTTCATTCATTAGTTCATGTATCTGAGTTTATTCATTAGTTCATGTACCTGAGTTCATTCATTAGTTTGTGTATCTGAGTTCATTCATTAGTTCATGTATCTCAGTTCATTCGTTAGTTCATGCATCTTAGTTCATTCATTAGTTCATGTATCTGAGTTCATCCATTAGTTCATGTATCTGAGTTCATTCATTAAGTACTATGCCAGCTGGCATATGTGATCATGTCCCCAGTGCTGTTATTGACTCAGTGTCCTAACTAACTTGACATGTCCAAAGAGCTGACGCTCAGTGACAGTGGATCAATGGATCAAAGTCAAGTCAGAGACCTCTGGGTCGCCAAGAGCTGACGCTCAGTGACAGTGGATCAAAGTCAAGTCAGAGACCTCTGGGTCGCCAAGAGCTGACGCTCAGTGACAGTGGATCAAAGTCAAGTCAGAGACCTCTGGGTCGCCAAGAGCTGACGCTCAGTGACAGTGGATCAAAGTCAAGTCAGAGACCTCTGGTCGCCAAGAGCTGACGCTCAGTGACAGTGGATCAAAGTCAAGTCAGAGACCTCTGGGTCGCCAAGAGCTGACGCTCAGTGACAGTGGATCAAAGTCAAGTCAGAGACCTCTGGGTCGCCAAGAGCTGACGCTCAGTGACAGTGGATCAAAGTCAAGTCATTAGCATCATCACCACCAAGAGCTGACACTTAGTGACAGTGGATCAAAGTCAAGTCATTAGCATCATCACCACCAAGAGCTGACGCTCGGTGACAGTGGATCAAAGTCAAGTCAAACTGTCCATCACCAAGAGCTGACGCTCAGTGACAGTGGATCAAAGTCAAGTCAAACTGTCCATCACCAAGAGCTGACGCTCAGTGACAGTGGATCAAAGTCAAGTCAAGTAGATGACGCTCAGTGACAGTGGATCAAAGTCAAGTCAAGTAGATGACGCTCAGTGACAGTGGATCAAAGTCAAGTCAAGTAGATGACGCTCAGTGACAGTGGATCAAAGTCAAGTCAAGTAGATGACGCTCAGTGACAGTGGATCAAAGTCAAGTCAAACTGTCCATCACCAAGAGCTGACGCTCAGTGACAGTGGATCAAAGTCAAGTCAAACTGTCCATCACCAAGAGCTGACGCTCAGTGACAGTGGATCAAAGTCAAGTCAAACTGTCCATCACCAAGAGCTGACGCTCAGTGACAGTGGATCAAAGTCAAGTCAAACTGTCCATCACCAAGAGCTGACGCTCAGTGACAGTGGATCAAAGTCAAGTCAAACTGTCCATCACCAAGAGCTGACGCTCAGTGACAGTGGATCAAAGTCAAGTCAAACTGTCCATCACCAAGAGCTGACACTCAGTGACAGTGGATCAAAGTCAAGTCAAACTGTCCATCACCAAGAGCTGACGCTCAGTGACAGTGGATCAAAGTCAAGTCAAACTGTCCATCACCAAGAGCTGACACTCAGTGACAGTGGATCAAAGTCAAGTCAAACTGTCCATCACCAAGAGCTGACGCTCAGTGACAGTGGATCAAAGTCAAGTCAAACTGTCCATCACCAAGAGCTGACGCTCAGTGACAGTGAATCAAAGTCAAGTCAAACTGTCCATCACCAAGAGCTGACACTCAGTGACAGTGGATCAAAGTCAAGTCAAACTGTCCATCACCAAGAGCTGACACTCAGTGACAGTGGATCAAAGTCAAGTCAAACTGTCCATAGCCAAGATCTGACACTCAGTGACAGTGGATCAAAGTCAAGTCAAACTGTCCATCACCAAGAGCTGACACTCAGTGACAGTGGATCAAAGTCAAGTCAAACTGTCCATCACCAAGAGCTGACGCTCAGTGACAGTGGATCAAAGTCAAGTCAAACTGTCCATCACCAAGAGCTGACGCTCAGTGACAGTGGATCAAAGTCAAGTCAAACTGTCCATCACCAAGAGCTGACGCTCAGTGACAGTGGATCAAAGTCAAGTCAAACTGTCCATCACCAAGAGCTGATGCTCGGTGACAGTGGATCAAAATCAAGTCAAACTGTCCATCACCAAGAGCTGACACTCAGTGACAGTGGATCAAAGTCAAGTCAAACTGTCCATCACCAAGAGCTGACACTCAGTGACAGTGGATCAAAGTCAAGTCAAACTGTCCATCACCAAGAGCTGACGCTCAGTGACAGTGGATCAAAGTCAAGTCAAACTGTCCAGTATCTTCTCTTTATGTCATCACTTTCTCTTTGAGCAACCGATTGACAGAGTGGTTAGAGTGCTGGTCTCTCGTGGCAGAGGTTCTGGGTTTGATTCACTGTATCGTCATGCCCCTAGTCTACCCAGCTGTAAATGGGTACATGACTTTGCTCAAGTTCAGGAAGGAAAAGGAAACAAGAAAAGGAACTGGGCGCCCCACTTCTCGGTGCTGAACCTGGTATAGTGAAGTCTGCACTCCCCTACAGCAGTATGTGCTGTGGGACTATCTTGTTACCACTACCAGTCTTTTTGGCCGTCCATTGAAATAAGATTAAATTGACCATTATTCAACACCGAGCATATGTACAATATTGGGTGCACACACATTTACATAAATGGGAGCACTAGAAATGGCTGCAGGAGTCCTGCCTTTGGAACTGCAGGAGAAAAGAACTGAGACTAAATTAATGTCCAAAGTGGCGCTAGGTAAGACTCATCCAGCATATGCAGCTTTTGTCAGGTATCAACCAATAGTTTGGGACCGTCCTGTGAATACCAGTAGATACCCAGTGGCTGGAAGTGTATGAAGAAAGTAGTACACCTGGAAGCGCTGAATACATCAGTTATTAATAGTAGGGAATAAAGACCAGTCATACCACCCTGGGAGCTCAGGAAGTCGGACATAGACTACCTTACTTACTTACTTAGTCGTTCCCCTTCTACCGTGAGGTGTAGAGGTTTGGAAGAGAGAGCGCCAGACTATTCTATCGGCTGTCTTCCTCCTGGCCTGGTTCCATTCTAGTCCTCGGTCCTTCAAAGATTGTCTAATGTTGTCCTCCACATAGACTACCACCTGGCAGAAATACTTAATTAAACAGTCTGGCACAGAAACTACCAATAACAAAGCCAGTAAATATATACAAGGAAAGAAGGAGAAACGCTCCCTACAAAATGTAGAATGATACTTTCATCTTGACAGCAAAATAGATAAAGTAGCATTCCCAAACGATCCCTAGTTTCCCGGCAATAACTTCATGTAATATTCAAATAGGATGCACTTTGCAATAGAATGTAGAATGTGTATACTAAACAAATAAAACCCACTTCATACAATATATAAAAATAACGGAATGAATAAACTATCTACTGGTGAAAATTTTTTTATGAATTTCGCAAATAATAAGCGAGATGTAGATGTTGAAAGGTGGTTAAAAAAGACTCTTTTGGCATGCAGCCTGCCATCTTTAGACTTTAGACAAAAAATAAACTCTCTGTGCATGTGGAACAAAACTCTGCAGCCATTCAGAAATTGGCATTGTGTTGTACTGCAAAATTTTCAAACAGTTTATATATTATCCAAAGTCTTAAGTTATGAGTAGGCAGAGTTGACCAGCATGGACAGGTCAACTAAGATCACTAATGTGTAACTGGACAGGTCAACTAAGATCACTAATGTGTAACTGATAACAAGAGCCAGTGGAACAAGAGATGAAAAGAAGAAGCTGGAGATGGAAAGGACACACATTGAGGAAACCTGTTGATAGCATTACAAGGCAGTCCTTCTTCTGGAATCCCCAGGGTAGGAGAGGTAGAAGGGGACCAAGGACCACATGGAGAAGAGAAATAGATGAAGTGGATGAAGAAGACATGGAAATACCTTGAGCTGATGGCACGTGACAGGAAGACTTGGCAGACGTTTGTTGAAAGCCTATGCTCCTTGTGGATCTAGAGGGTGATGAGGGATTGATGAAAGTTGACCAGCTACTAGAAATGATTGAAGACTTCCTTACATATCCTAATTATAACCCATGAGGGGGCTGAACAGGACATTAATGAAAATTTAAAAAAGACAAGTCCTTACACTTATACAACAAAATACACACATGTAGTTTGATATGTTGCAGACGGCGTATATAATTTTTGCTTCCCTTTCTGGACTCCAGGCGTATGCAGAGAACGTCTGCTGGATCTCTCAGATGTATTATGTGCCTATAGATGATGAAATTCCCATCCTCAGAGATCAGAGGATGCACAGAGATATCACATTTTACCGCTGGGTTGTGGCCATTTTCTTACTGCAGGTACAGTGTGTTATTTCAAGTTTCTGAAATGTCCAACGTCATATTTATCACATAAATAAAAACAATGGTTTAGTTTGCTGACTTCTGGATGGTGGTTATCCAGACTAGGGGCGATTGACCAAAGATGAACTGCCTGGCTCTTCTTACAATTATTGTCAAACATCCAGCAGTCATGCAAATTCTAATATTTCTTATGAGTACTCATTGCTGCCATACAGCAGGATAACCATGAAAGCTGTAGCATCTCTTATATGCATTTCTCCATCTTGTCAAACATCCAACAGACAAGAAGAATACTGTTACATCTCTTAGTTATTTTCCCCATCCTGTCAACCAAGCAACAGTCTTGAAGATGATGATATCTGTTATTTATTTCCCCCATCTTGTCAAACATCCAGCAGGAATGTAGAACGAAACATCTGTTATTTATTTATTTACCGTACATACTCGAGTATAAGTTGAGAAATGTTTCCCCCTTTTTGAACCTTAAAAAACGCACCCCTGACTTATATTTGAGTGAAACAAAAATAAAGATTTATGAACCGGTTAGTGTGCCTTACCACCACACAATGGTATCCTTCAGATATAAACTTGCTGCTTCATTAAATGTTTTTATCAAAATATCTTAAGTAATACACGTTTGAACTCCTATTAAGTCACACATTTCAACTGGAGTACACCTTGTTGACCAGCCTCCTTCGTTTGATCTATCAGCAATACCATTATTCTTGCGTAGATTAAATTTCGTCAGTGTCACTGTTAGAGTCTAAATCAGGCCCTTATTCAGTATCCACGTCTGATTCGGCAGCAGGGTTAGCATCCTGATCAAATAAAGGTCACTTCTCAGATCCCAAAGCAAATATTTGACCGCCCGGAAACCTTGGCTTAAAAAAAAATATTTAATATCGCATCTGTAAAACAAATTCAGAAAAACTGAAACATTTTAGTGTAACGGAAATCTGTTTATATTACTCAGGTGTCACTAAATACTGAGATCTCGTTGCTACTTATCAATAACCAACAACAGTAATCATACTTTCCGGGTGAGCGAACAAAGTTTATTTTTATAGGGTTGAAAATTGAGCACGCAGGCCCATCTTTTATACTGAATTAATTTATTTTCACATGCATTTTAGATATTAATGGAGCAATTTCAAGCATTTTAAACGGGAAAGGGTTAAGTTCAAAGTGAAAAAAAAATTTCCAGAAAGCCAAGGAAACTCCAATGCAATGCGAGAATTTAGAATAGATGAAAAACTCATTTGACTTATAATATGGTCTTTCATTTTAGATGGTTCTTATGTCTAGGGGTCGACTTATAGTCGGATTGGCTTATTCTATTTTTGAGTATATACAGCACTTATTGTTTCAAACATACAATGGACGTGGAGAAAACATCTCTTTTTTAATTCCCCATCCTGTCAGACATTCAACAACCATGAGAACAATATCTCTTTTATGTCCCCCACCCACATCCTGTCAAACATTCAGCAAGTGTGAGAACAGTATCTCTTTTTTTTTAATTCCCACATCCTGTCAAACATACAACAGCCAGGGATATAACATCTCTTTTTAAATCCCCCATCTTGTCAAACATTCAACAACTTACTACTTACTTTGTCATTCCTCTTCTACCTTGAAGTGCAGAGGTTTGGAAGTGAGAGTACCATACTATCCTATCGGCTGTTTTCCTCCTGGCCTGGTTCCATTCTAGTCCTTGGTCCTTGTCACAGCGCTATTTCGCAGTGTATCTTAGGTATTGTGTTCGGCCAAAAGCCAGCTGGGTGAGGCCAGGGCTTGCCGAACTGGTGTGTCATGTGACCACCAGAAGTCGGGGGGAAAGGCACGAAGTTTGGACAGTCAGAAACTAGCCGTGGTCAAGAGTGAACGGAGATTTTTTCCCTTTGCCAGCAGTATTGCTGTGTGGTTCATGTTACGGACTATTTCATGAGTGCTTGCCATATTTTGGTCCTGGTTGTTAATAACGTGATAATGCTAGAGCAGTGTAGTGTCTAGTTTGCATTATCTTCAGGCCGTAGATTAATAAGTTGTCAATGATTTGAGTGGATCATTGTCTCAGTTTTGCCGCTCAGGTGAGCGATATTCATTGCATTGATTTTCAGTGTAAAGTCGTATTGTCGTGTATGATGCTGATAGATTAAGCTGCTAAGGAAAGTTTACAGTGGCATTTCATTATTGTATTTGATACATTTATTGGCCATGTGAGGCCTTATTGTATTGTGCATATATTAAAGGGAAGTTCCTGTTAAAGGTGTTCATTTCTATTGTCAGCCATTGTTGTGTGGTATACTCTTGGAAGAACGAGCCTTTAATTATTATTACAAATCTACACTGCAGTGGTGGAACCACAGTAAATGGTTCTTGACAGTCCTTCAAAGATTGTCTAATGTTGTCCTCCCAGCAATCTCTGGGTCATTCTGGAGGTCTAGATCCCTGGCTCTTAGTTTCCCATACTTGTCGTGTTAGTCGATCTTCTCCAATTCTGCAGACATGGCCAAACCATTGTAATTGGGACTGTTCTACTTGGGTCTGCAGGGGCTGGGTTTTTAGGCCTTGACGTATCGTCTGGTTGTGGACCATGTCTCTTATTGTTACTTCAACCACCTTCCTCAGATACCTCATTTGGCTATAGTCTAGGTGGAGCGGTATACAGCCATCTTCGTCTTCTTACCAACTTCTCTTTTGCTGAGGAATCCTCGATTTATGGCCTGAAAAAGTCTCCCAGCTGCTGCTCTTCGGGTAGCCAACTCTTCTTTGATGCCTCCCTTCCAGTCTATAACAGCTCCTAGGTATTTAAAGTGGTTGACCTGCTCCAGGACCTGTTCTCCCAGCATAACCTGATACATTTTTTTCCTCTCATGATATCACCATGGCTTTTGTTTTGGAGCTCTAATTACCATCCCTCTTGTCGCCAGCTCTTCCTTCCAAACTTGCAGGTTGTATTGAAGATGTACCTCTGATTTAACAATCAGGGCAACATCATCGGCAAATGCCAGCTCTGAAATACAAATCTTTCTGATCTTTCAGTACCCCGCTGAATCTTTTCTTGTCCTCTCCTTACATTCAACTATTCTGAGAACAATATCTCTTTTATGTGCCCCGTTCTGTCAAACATTCAACAACCATGAGAACAACATTTTTTTAAATTTCACCATCCTGCCAAACATTCAACAGCCAGGGGTGAAAGTCCTCAGGTTCCCCAGCCTCGCAATGACATGTCATTGGGCCGAAGGGCTGAAAGCCCAAGTGCCGCTGGTTAAGAAAAAAAAAAAAAAAAAATCTACATGTTATTTTCCCACTAGATATCTAGCAGCATGGAAACTATAATATATACATATTATTTTCCCACTTTGTTACATCAGATATCAAGCAGCATAAAAACTATAATATCTACATATTAATATCCCACTTTGTTACATCAGATATCTGGCAGCATGAAAACTGTAATATCTACATATTATTTTCTCACTTTGCCCCATACCCCACAGTGTTTTTTGTTCAAGTTCCCAAATATGCTGTGGAAGGAGCTCCGGGGTTATTCTGGACTTAACGTGCAGAAAATTGTCAACATGGTTGAAGAGGTGACAACTTCTCCCCCAGAGAAGAGGGAAGAGATTGTTTCAGACATCTCCCATTTTCTACACAAGTGGCTGCAAAGTTACAGGGTCTACAAGGTAACTTATTTACAGATGGTGTCACTAGTTTTGGTATTTCTCCGTTTCCCATTTTCTTTGTCAGGGAATCATTCAGCATTATCATTCACCCTTTTGTTACTTATTAAAGTGTATAGTGGACCACCATGGCAGTTGGTAGCCTTGCAGGAAGGATATTTTAGGTCACTTCACATACTCGGGCATTGATGTTTTCTATAGCACTTTGTTTTACATGATGAGACTGCACAGACTTTACATTAGTCACCTCTTACAGAATACTTGAGGAAGCAGTGAACCTATTTTATCTTTATCTTATCAGAGATTCCCCCCTTTCCCACAGAAACTGGCATCCAGCCAGGGTAAGCAACGCACAACAAACTAGTTAGGGCAGATAGCAAACAGCAGATTAAGGTGTTTGAGTTTGATGGCACTTTGTTACACCTGTCAGGACAAACCAGACTAAGAGCAACTATCACGTTTTACACAGAGCAAGTCATATACATTTTTACATTCATATATATGCACCAGGGTTGTGGAGTCGGCCACAACATTTTCCTACCCTGACTCTGGAAATTTTAGAAGTCCAACTCCAGCTACAGTTTTTTTTTAACTAGTGATATGGCATAAAATTATGTTCTTATATGGAGTTATATGTATAAGTTTAGTATGTGTGTGAATAAATAAATATGTGGTTTTAGTAGACTATATTTCTTCTTCTGCATTCGTCCTGAAAAGGACGTTTGTTACATTGTATTGCCGTTTACAGCGAAGCTGCAATATTTGCGCCTTTTGGCCTGACACATCTGACTTCTGCACTGCATTTTTTGGGACCAGGTTTGCCTTCCCTCTTCGATCCCTACTCTCTCGGCCAGACTGCAGTGATGCAGCCTGTTTCCAGGACCACCACTTGGAGGTGGAGTAGGGTCTTGGTCAGCTCTGGTTCACTGACACTGACACAAGCAGTCAAGCTATGAGTCACTGACTGCATTCATCTCATTTTCTGTGTCTTCAGTACCGTGGACTATATTTTAAACCATTCATTCATACAGTAATACAAAATAACAAATCATCCACACCTACACACAAAAGACAACTTTGCCAAACACCATGAGGCAAAATAATTTCATTTTAACCGTGAGGGGAAAATTTAGTTTATATAGCCTAGTTTATTTTCATTTCTTGCTTTTTCTAAATGTGCCAACAAAGTTACAATTGTGATAAAAACTTTATATATAATCAGAAGCAACTGAAATGTTTCTACATAATATAAAAATGAATGTATGTTAACACGAACGTGGTTTTAGAAGTTCTTCTACTTCAAAATTATATTTCAAATTTTATTAAGTGTCTCCCCTCCCGTGCATGGATCAAACGTGGATCTGCCTTGACTTAAAAACCATTTTTATTCATTTTCCCCAATCTCTGGCTGTAATATGTAAAATTTGGAGTCGGGACATTTTTTACAGACTTCACTAAAAAATTACTGACTCCACGACTCCGACTCCACAGCCCTGGTATACACATATGCCCCTTGCAGTTTTTAAGTGTCTGTGAGAAGATGAAGAAAGAATTGGGCGGCTGCTGCCACTACCAAGGGAGATATTAATAAAAGATTACGTGTATGGGACTGGCAACTTCATCATTTAAAATTAATGACTACAGAAACCACTGCTACAAGAGTAAATGAATGCTTTAGAGCAGGTTTCCTGCAAGAGGATAAGCTGCAGTGGGGAGGCTTCATGTTCCATAGGGAGCAAATGGGAAATTGATGATACTAATAATAATGATAATGCTAATAATGATGATGATGCTAACAATGATGATGGTGCTGAGAACGATAATGGTGCTGATAATGAGGATGTGCTAACAATGATGATGATGCTAAGAACGATAATGGTGCTGATAATGAGGATGTGCTAATAATGAGGATGTGCTAATTTTTTTGTTCATGGCTGCGACATGGCTGGTACTAAACTGTATCGGCTACTGCCGTTCCTTTGGATCTACCGGCTGTGGGGAGAGGGGGAACATGCTGCATGGGCAACAGCTTGATCTCCATATAACTGTGCCCAAGCTCGCGCCCTGGAGAGGACACTCCAGCTTCACCCTATAGGTGTCGGCAAAACACGGGAAGTAGCAGTTACCGGTTATAAGCATTTTGCCCAATTGGTCAGTGGTGCACCACTTCACATACCTAGGGTCTACCATCAATGATAAACTCTCACTAGATACAGAAATCGACAGCCGCATTGGCAAAGCTGCAGCTACCTTTGCCCGCCTCACATCGCGTGTTTGGGGAAACTCTAAACTCACAATGAAGACCAAAGCTGCGGTATATAATGCCTGCATCACCAGCACACTCCTGTATGGCAGCGAGACCTGGACGACCTATGCTAAGCAAGAAAGAAGGCTCAATACCTTCCATTTGCGGTGTCTACGCCGCATCCTCGGCATCTCGTGGAAAGTTAAAGTGACAAATGTCGAGGTGTTGTCACGTGCTGGCCTTCAAAGTATGTATACGCTTCTTAGACAGCGCAGACTTCGCTGGCTTGGCCATGTTCGCCGCATGGAAGATGGTCGCATCTCAAAAGATATCTTCTACGGACAATTAGCAGATGGCAAGAGAACAGTTGGGCGACCACAGCTGAGGTTCAAAGATGTGTGCAAGAGAGATATGAGGGCACTGGACATGGATCCAGCAACATGGGAGGATGAAGCTGCCGATCGCACTAAGTGGCGATGCTATTTACGGCGCCACCTCAGATTGGGCGAAGAGAGGCTCACACAAGAAGCAGAGGTGAGGAGAAAACGTCGAAAGGAGCACCAGGAAAATAAGCAGTTGAGGGCTGTCACCTCAGGGGCGCATTCCCATAGTCAGTTATGACTGAAGGGGCTATTATTATTATTATTATAATAATGAGGATGTGCGAATAATGAGGATGTGTGAATAATAAAGGCAGTGAGGTTGGAAACTGGTCACCCAACCTCCTTAAAGCTGGACCTGGTATAGCAGAGTCTCTAACACTTCATTCCCCTACAGCAGTATCTGTTGTGGGACTGCCATCTGTCTTCATTTTGTTATAGGCAAGTGTTTGTTATATATGGTTTCTAAGTCTTTGTGTTGACAGGCTTACTTGTGAGGTAGAAGGCGAAGGGTACAAGTAAACAGAAAGAAACAAACTGAGTACAAAAGAAATGATGCTATTCTCAAGTCATGGGTCAAAAATTACATGCTATAATTCGTTGCCATCATTTTTAACGCGTTACTTGATGGTATCATAAGAACTGCCTTTCACTTGTCAGTCATCTTTGAGATGGAAGACAAAGTAAGCAGACGTGTAACTATCAGCTGTTGTAATATTTGTGTTTCCAGTACACTATGATGGTTAAGGTGAAGGAGAAGATGTCCAGTGTGCTGTGTTTTGTGCTGGGCAAGAGACAAGGCACCTATCTGACCGGCCTCTACTTGTTTATCAAACTGCTGTACCTCATCAATGTCCTTTCTCAGTTCATTATGCTGACTGCCTTCCTCAAGGTAAGTGGCTCCATCTTTACAAGTTCTGCTTGTAGTCTGTGTGAATGCTGCAGTGGGCAGTTTGGGCTATTTTTTAAACGTGATTTGGGTGACATTTGAAAAAATCTGGTTTTGAGAGATAGCTGTCTCCGAGGATTTCGGATGAAAGATATAGGCCTTAACATGGTAATGAGAGAGCTGACAGTAGGGACATTGGATATGGATAAGGGAGAGATGCTGACAAGCATAACCACATTACGATTGCAATCTTGTGGGCTCAGCAACTGCCAACGTTAAAAATTTGTCTTGGTGGAATCACCCTGTACGTTGGGACATTTTTTTGGGCGTCATCTTGCTGAACACCTCAGGGACAAAAGTAATGACACTTCGACTAGTTTATCTGGATGTCTCAGTGTCAGCAAGTTAAACAAGCCAGGAGTAATAGCAGCAACAGATGTTAGATTTACAGTTTACACTCTAGAAAATGGTGGGTAGAACAACGTTATGTCATAGAATTCCCCAATGCTGAAGGCGAGACCCCAATTCGCATCCGTCTTTGCAGTGACTCCACACAACATTCATCGAGTTGATGGCATCATTCGTGGTGACCGTCGGGTAACACTGGATTTACTTTCTTCCATGTTGTCCATTAGTAAAGACAGTGTCCAGAACATCATTAAAGACCTGGGTTATTCAAAAGTTTGTGCACGGTGGGTACCCAGAATGTTGACAGACAGACATAAAAAAACATGGAAAACCATAGCCATCAACCTCCTGCACCGTTACGAAACTGAAGGAGAAGAGTTTTTATCGAATATTGTGACAGGTGATAAGACTTGGGTTCATTTTTTTAAAACCAGAATCCAAGAGAACGTTAATGGAATGGCATCACACAACATCGCCGACAAGAAAGAAGTTCAAAAGTTCACCATCTGTAGGGAAAGTTATGGCCTTCGTGTTGTGGGATGAGAAGGGTGTGATTCTTCTCGACTTCTTGGAACAGGGAAACGAATGCAGACCGTTACATTGAGACTTTGAAGAAGCTTAGAGGTCATCTTCAGCGACTTTACCCATTAAAAGATCAGAGAACTGCACTACTGTTGCACGATAATGCCACGCCACACACCGCTAAACGCACCATTGATGCGATTGCAGAATTTGGCTGGACATTATTACCACATTCCCCCTTACAGTCCTGATCTTGCACCTTCTGACTTCCATCTGTTTGGACCACTGAAAGAAGATCTTTGCGGACATCACTTTGAGGACACCGAGACCCTTAAACGTGCCGTACGCCAGTGGTTTAGGAAAAAGGACACACATTTTTACCGTGCGGGGATACATGTCCTTGTGAGAAGATGGACAAAAACTGTAATAAATAACGGAGACTACATTGAGAAATACATTTTTGAAGTTCAGACTTGGGGCTACATTTCAATGTGAATTTTATCTGTTTTCTTGCCTATTGAATGAAATTAAAAATTACGAGGCATTACTTTTTGACCGTCCCTCGTACTTTATTCTCAGTCCTTTGAACGGACATATTTACAGTAATCTGATAATAATACAAATGCAACGTGCCTTTCATTTCTTCATCCATCTTTACGGGTCATGATTTTCTTCATCCGTTTGTATCAAAAATCATATCTACTTGACTGACTATTCATTTCTGAAGAACCAGGCTACCACCAGGGAATATACTTTTATCAGTCGATAAGTTCTTGTTCTTTAATAATGTCCTTCTCTATACTTTCATCAATCTGCTACACATTCTCTAAGTTTCACAGTAATTTATCATTTAATGTCTTTTCCGGCACAAAATTCTTGTCTACTACACTGGTTGATTCTACAGAGTTATATTCTTCATTACATACCAGTGGATCATCGAGGATTCTCTTGTTATATTCTGAATAATGTAGTAATGTTGTTACTGGTGTCTCTGTGTCGCATCTGAATACCTCAGATGGTGACGTAGTATTACAGCCACGTGTCTCGACAAGCTCAGTAACACTACATGTTTGGTCACTTACTGCAAGCAAAGCTGTACCCCCAAGAGCTGAGCTGTTGCTCTGTACGTCTTTATATACTGGACCCTATGTCACTATCCCACATGACCTCTAAGTAACTCAAGTCTCTGTCCTGTCTCTTAATACTTAGGTCACTTCCCTTAGACTGTGTTTATACATAGAACATTTTCATCATCATATCCTAATGGTGTGTTAATTCAACGGTGACAAGGAGATGAAGATGAGAGTAATATTATCCAGAGATATAGATGATTGCATATGTGACCTAAACTATTGACACAGTTTTCTCTAACCCACAGTTCAACTACTGGACCTATGGCTTCCAGGTCCTACAGCATCTGGGAGGAAAGTGGGTTGACATTGACCACTTTCCTCGTGTGGTCATGTGTGACTTTGAGATCAGACAGCTTCAGAATATCCAGACATTTTCACTGCAGGTAAATGATGGAGGGGAGGAAAGATGTGTGCTTCATAAGAGAGTTGTAAGGAGAGTTTGAAAACTGGGCCATGAGTGTCATAATTCATCATTGTTTCCCCTTTTGCTCCTCACGGTGTATGGAGCTGCAATTAGTCTCCCTGCATATATTTAACATAACATGATAATTCTTGCAAACATCGCTGTTGTTTCCACGACTTACAATTTTTTGTTGCCTGTACCGTAAACTTCAACTTTCTTAATATTATATGTATTATAAATCAGTGTTGTTGACATAGTCAATCCACTCGGACTCGAGTTGGACTTTAATCACCACAGCGACTCGACTTGAGATGATGACTTGCGATTTAGCTATTAGCAACTGGACTCAAGACTTGCCAATTTGGGTAAATTAACTCGCCGTCCTCATTCACCGTACATGCTTAATTAAGGACCAACAAAAAATGCTGTTGTTTTCAGTGATACCACCCACAAATCACTGCTTACAAAAATCCCATTGTGCAAACACATTTTACATGGTTGCTAGACAAACATCTCGAGACACAACGACCGACAGAGGAATGATATACCTCGCCTTTTAAACTTAACCATTCCGACTGCAGGGGAAAATATACCGTGCGTCGAGATGGAGAAATATTTTCGGCGGGAAAAAACTGGAATGTGCCCTGAAAGAACTAACACTGTAAATTCACTTACGCTTACAATTTAGTGCTGATAAAGTGTAATATTCCATTGTGTGGGCAGGGGAAGCCCAGTATGCTTAAGAAGATAATATTTATAAAATGTAATACTGAAAAAATAAAATATTAAAAGTACTATATATTATTATTTTTCATTATTTATTATTTGTAGTGATCGATATGATTGTTTGATAAAGTGCGATTCTGGCTATACACAGTGTAAGATCAAAAATTAGTCTCGACTTGGGACTCAACTTGAAAGCCAGTGTTAGGGACTTGCGACTCAACCTGAGACTTGTACTAAGAGACTTGAGACTCGTTAGGAAAGACTTGACAACAACTTTGTATTAAATGCATTTTACCTCATTAATTATTATTGTTGATCAGAATCAACATCTTTGCACTCCGGGAAAACCTATTGGCAGTGTCGTTCTCTAACAGGCGACCTTTAATTGTCATAAGTATTTCTCCCTTATCCATATCCAGTGCCCAAACAACGGGTACTCTTGAAGCTAGTCTGTCAGCTCTCTCATTGCCGTGCACCTCTGATGACTAGGACAGTAGATCCACACCTGTTCCTGAAGATTTGAGGTTTCTGTGGATGTTTTCCATTCACGCCGTAGCCATAGATTTTGGACCTTCCGAAGCATGGACTGAGAGTCTGACACAATATCTGCCCTGGTTGATGGAGTTGCAGACAGCCACCTCAGACCTCATTTAATTGTCCTTACATGAACAATGCCCTTGACAGAACTCTTACTGTGAAAACCTTGGGCTGACATACATTGATTATCTCTCTTGGTCTATTTTTAACCTATAATAACAGAAAATAATTTCTGTGTCCCCAGTGTGTACTCAGCATAAACCTGTTCATAGAAAAGATATTTGCTGTGGCCTGGTTCTGGCTTTTTCTACTGGCTGTTGCTTCCATCATCAATTTCTTAATGTGGACTTATAACATTTTCTTCAGGTGAGTGACATACAGATATTCATACACATACATATATTCCTAGAAAGTAATATATATACTGTATTTCCCATCATATAAGCTTAACTTGTTTTCCCCAGAAATCTGTTTTAAAAAAATGACCCTGCATCTTATATGGTGATGGTAATACATATCGTAAACAAGCAAGTTGTTATCTTTCGTATTGAAACTTTCAAATGATTAAGATATTTTAGGTAGCGAATGGTACCGTATCATAAACCAGTCATATGTGTAATCTTCTTCTTCTTGCATCCTTAGCCCCAGACTGACAAAGCAGTCAGTGGCCATCACGCCTAGTGGCGTCTTGTAGGGCAACGGCAAACTGTCGCCATTTTGCTCGGTCGGTGGGCATTCTTCGTACCGTGTTCAAACTCTGGTTCATGCTTTGCATCTCAGCCTCCACTGTTCTCCGCCAGGTTGTCTTTGGTCTGCCTCTCTTTCGCCGTTCTTTTGGGGTCCATAGCATAGCAGTTCTGGTGATGGTGTCAGGGTTCCTTTCTGAGGACATGGCCAACCCAGGTCCAACGTCTGCTTACAAATGTATGTAATCAAATGCTTGTATTTAAGAAGAGTTCAAAGTTTTGAGATATGTGCAATAAAATCCTCCTGTTTAAAAAGGCTAAAAGAATTTTATATATATTTTATATTATATAAGGAAGTGTGGTACCTTCAGATCAGTATGAAAAGTTAAGATAACTGTTAATATACTATTATGAGATATGGATAGAGGGACCAGTGGTCTTTTATATTTGGACTTGCGCCTTAATATAATCAACAGACCCTGTGTCTGGGTTGAACCACAACATGAGACAAACATTTAATTTTTTATTAAAAAGAGACCTGGGACTTGGAAGAAATATTAGACGAGGCTCAAATATGTTACGTCATCCTCAGGTGTGGCATCTGCCTCCACTCTGACTTCGTAATCTTCTCTTCTGCCACCTTCAGTGCTATCCAACCCTGATAACTTTGTTTCCTGTGAGCTGCTTCACTGACATCATTCTCCCCACCAGGTCCAGCAACTACCTCTCCAGTTAATGTCTTCAGGTTACTACATACCCTTTGTCTCATTTTTCAGGTTAGTTTATTTTACCCGTGTTGTGCCTGGGGCCTGAAAGGGGAGCAAAGAATTGGACTTCTGTTTCTTACCAGGCATGTCATCATAATAGATCACTAAGAAAAGTGTGGCATGGGACTGATGAGAAACCTGGCTAGCTACAGAAGCATCAAGTAGGTCATGAATTGGCCACTTAAATTAAAACATTCAGATCCGTCATTCATGGTGGAAGAAAACCTTCCAGCAAGAAGGATGGTGATCTGGGAATAAAAACGAAAGGATTGAGGAATGTCTGCAGTTGGCACCTGGAGGCAAATTAAAACAAAACAAAACCCCAGCTGATTGCATCACTTGGCATCCATTGCTCAAAAATCCAGAGTAAAATTAGAGAGGCACAAAAGTACTAGGTACAAGACTAGAAGACAGACATAAGATGGATAGTGATGAAATGGAAAGAACATGAACAGATGGCACAAGATGGAAGAGTTTAACATCAACTGCTTGAAGACTTTTGCCCCACGTGGAGCTGAACAGTGAGAAAGTTATATTACCCCAATGTTTTTGTGTGTGTGTGTGGATAAATCAGAGTTTTGTCTTGTTTTTGCAACACAGTCCATTCAACCTGGACACAATGTCCATTAACATTATACTAGGGCCAATGTCCAAAACTAAAAGACCTTGTGGACTGGTATTATGTTGTGTATTACAATCTCGATTCAAAAGAGTTATGATACAGTGGATCCCATCTCATTGCAACCCTGGCGAGGAAGAGGCTGACAGATTGAGAATGGAAGTGGAAAGTTACCTCAGCCTGATATAAGCATAACTTATGAAGAAGCCAAGAGGTTTATAAGGAACATGTGGAAAGTTACCTCAGCCTGATATAAGCATAACTTATAAAGAGGCCATGTGGTTTATAAGGACCAAGTGGGAAGAAGAGAATCCAGTTCACCAAAGAAAATAATTTGCACAATAAAATTTTGTTGCTACCGTCCACAAGAAAGCCTGTATAACCTCCAAACACTGAATTTAACTGTATTAAACTCTTTGCCTCCACAGTAAACGCCGGGAGCATTTCATAGAAAAATATCTCATCATTCTTGGTAACAAGGAGTCCCGTCATGACCTGGCGCTTTTCAAGAAATTTGTTCACAATTATCTCCGCGACGATGGTGTATTCCTACTGAGGTCAGTCGGGAATAACTCAAGTGAAATCATCTTGATGGACCTTATCAAGGAACTGTGGGAAAACTTCAAGAAAGAAGATCATCAGAGGGTGGACCCCAATGGGGTTACTGCAGAAACTCAGAATTAGTTTATCCACTTTTTTTTTTTTTTTTTTTTTAACCTACAATATTGGAACTTTCATAGGCAAGAAAAACAAAAGAGCACAAAAAGCTGTAAAGATACTCATGGCAAGCACATTTATAAATGTACATTTATCTTTATACTTTCTGCAGAGTTAAACACAGCTAAATATCAGTTCAGCCACTTGTTAATATTAACTCTTCCAGTACCAAACAGAAATGTGGGTTTGGTCCAAGCAAAAATGGTCACCTTAGTGTGTGTGTTAATGATGATAGTCTTTATAAAAAAAATTTGATAATGTTCATATACATTAAAACCTTCGTTGTTGTATATAAAAATGAAGGTAAATATATGTAGATTACCAGTGTGTAAAATGTATAAATGCATTCATTAATAAATTATTACTTATGCAAGGTAAAATGGAGGTTGATTGAAGAGGATGATAAAATAATAATGCAAAATGTGACGCTGGCACCCCTCTGTAAATATTCAAAGACAAACCACCAAAATGTCACATACAGAAATATTCGAATTATGCATTTTTAATTTTTTATTGTAAAAATAATTATTTGACAGAATATGAAGTCAGATCACTGGCCTGTCAAAACAGAAAATTTTGAAAAATATCGTTAAGAGAAAATGTTATGTATATGCTGTGTTAGGGTTGTTAACAAAATATTGCATTGCAGCATGATCCCGTTACACGCCCATTGAGGCATATTGGGAATATGGTGTTAGGCCTATATTGTCTTGACCATCGGCACACTAGGGGTGATGTGGTCAGCATCACACCGGCCGCCTTAACCTTCCCAGAGTTGCTCTGGTACCCAATTCATGAGGCTGGGTCGACCCCGGAGCCATTTGCGGTCTAAAAAATCCCACTTCAACTGGGGATCGAACCAGGGCCGTAGATAGGACTTAATGGGGGGGGGGGTTAATTTAAAAAAAAAAATTTTTATGCACTATTTTGGTACTGGTGCAGTATAATTTTCCCCCTATCTACGGCCCTGCCTTCTTCAATATATTTTAACGCTGCCTCAGTGGCTTCGGACAAGCCCAGATCATCAAACCATGGACCACCGAGCTAGGAAGCCAGTGCACTAACAACTGCGCTACCGCGGCTCCGATCATGTTAGTATTGTTAACAAAATGTTGTTGCAGCATGATCATGTTAGTGCTGTTAACAAAATATTGTATTGCAGCATAATCATATTAGTGTTGTTAACAGAATACTGTATTGCACCATGATCATGTTAGTGTTGTTAACAGAATATTGTATTACAGCATGATCATACCTCCCCGTTCTCTTTACTTTTGACTCAGACAGAATCCCTGAAATTGTTGCAATCCCTTTATGTTGTCCTGTCCCCATTACTTCATTTTGACATCAGGCCTGTCACTATCATTGGCTGTTGTAGGACTCATGTTGATGATTCATCTTCATTGTTAACTGCATAATCGCTACCATTTAAATTGGTTTTTTTCATTAAATTCTTCTTCCTCGTTCGTCCTGAAAAGGGCGTTGGTTGCGTTGTGTCTGTTTACACCGGAGCTGCGATATCTGCGCCTTTCGGCCGACACATCCGACTTCAGCACGGCATTTTTTGGGACTGGGTTTGCCTTCCCTCTTCAATCCCTACTCTCTCAGCCAGACTGCAGTGATGCAGCCTGTTTCCAGGACGACCACGTGGAGGTGGAGTAGGGTCTTGGTCAGCTCTGGTTCGCTGACCCTGACGCAAGTAGTCAAGCTATGGGTCGCTGACTGCATTCTCTATTGCTGCATCTTTGGGTCCCTTTTCATTAAATGATGTCTTCAAATAATGCTCTTGTTTGATCTGAAGTTGACCTACATGGTCTGCCACTGGTGTTGGACATTCCCATTTCGATGCTTGGAAAATAAGCACTAAAAGCAGCAAATTAACAAATACAGACATGTGCATGTTTGATTACTAATCCATGTTTGAATAAAAGGAAGTGCTTTCCATCAGAAATGATGTTATTTGATTGTTAAAATTGTAGAAGAGTGATATAACTGAACAAAATATAAGAGTCAGAATATCTGTCTGCGATATTGACAGAACAACCATGAAAGCCATGATACAAAAAATCCTGCGTCCATAAATATAAGGGGCTAAGAGGCTAGAAAATACATATTCTCAGAGTATGTGACCTTCACCTTTAACTTGCCCTGCAGCAACTGTTTGAGGGTAGAATAGTGTTGACAGTTAGTGTCTCTATCATTGAGTCACAAACAGTGACAGTCCTGTTACAGAAGTCAGAACACTCAGGTAAACTTAATCCACATGCCCAAGAAAGGAAGTCAGTGGTAAAAGACAAGGAAATATCTTGAGTATTTGATAAATCATTTTGGTCAGCCAAGACAACGTGCATGGACTTCTAGTAGACTATGGACATGCTTCAAGGTCTAACATAAGACAAGGTTTAAACCTCTAGCTCAGACATGAGCTGTCATTATGTAGGGAAAGTGTTTATGTCATGGGTTGTTGTTGGGCATATTTTGGTAAAAACATATAAGCAGTAAAATAGTTAAAAGAGAACATTGACAAGTGTTTATCTAAGTTTTTGTTCATATACAGTTTATTGACAAGTTGTTTATTTATCGCTGCTGAAGACCAGCAGACAGACAGAAATCGCAGTCTTAAATTCTAAATTATCTCAGTAAACCAGTATACATTATTTTTTTCCGTCAATTCTATATATTTATTATGCACATCCTAGTACAGTTTCTGCTGTCTAGGTCATTTGTATAATTTAAGCAGCTGTGAACTGATTATAAAAAAGAACAATTTGGGGTAGCCTACTAACAGAAATGAAAATAGGGAGATCATTATCAGCTTCTGTGATTTTTCAGTGATCTGGTCATCAGAGAAATCTTCTTTCAGCACACGCTGGCATGCATATTGGCCACACGTACTTACCAGATAGGCTATAAAAAAAGCCAAAATGGTCCCTTAACCATTGTTATGAAATGGAGACTTGGCCTACAGAATATTAGGGTAAAAAGAAGTGCATATTGCAGATAACATTTCCAACTCCATGGTGACTGTAAAAATCGGCTGAAGGACTTTTTAAAACACAGTAGTAAGAACAGATTTCAACTCTAAATATGAATCGTGTAATACACCAAATTTACACAGAACCAGCAAGAGATCAGACAGGCAGTAACATTTTTTTTTTTTAGATGGAAGGCTACAGGCCCATATAAAATTCCTCTGTTCCCCCTCTTTTCTTTTCCTGATCTTTCACTACAGAGATTTTACACATAATCTTCAAGAAAATCTGGAAACAAGATACCACCTCCAAAGAAATGAAGGAATGGACATATAATTCAGCTAGCATAGGAAGGAAAATAGGCCATATTCAGAAGAAATAAAATTTCTGAACACACTGTGCCAGATCATTTAAAAGAAGTTTTAGGTAAGAAAACTTAGGAAGAAGCAAGCAGGGTTTCTTGCAGGAATATGATTTCACAGATCTTCAGAAGTCTTTCCTTAGGTGAATTATGTTGCATGCCTTCTTGCTTTTTGTGGTGTTTCTTCAAGTTCAATCTTGCTATTATTTCTTGCATTTATTCTCATTAGTTTTGTTTTTTCCTAAGACAGCTGGAGATTATTTGTGGAAATGGAGATGGATTAGACACACCCTCAGGAAGCAGCTAACAAGTATAACCAGCCACCTGTGACTGAGATGTATTAGACACACCCTCAGGAAGCAGCCATCTAGTATAATCAGACACCTGTGACTGTGAGATGGAGGCGGATTAGACACATTCAGGAAGCAGCTAACTAGTATAACCAGACAACTTAGACTGTGAAATATGATGGATTAGACACAGATTCAGGAAGCAGTGTGACTTTATTGTCTCCCCTGCTCCACAGTAGTGGTCCAACAATGGCCAAACTTGGAGTATAAAAATGAGAGTCTTCACGGGTATCAACCTTCGCTCAAAATTACTGTTGGTAGAGATAACAATTAGAAGAATGATATTCTATTTAAGGGAGCCTGACATCAAAATGTCATGAACTTATTATTCTCTCATCCATTCTATGAGGTAATATATTTTCGCTCGTATTTCTGAGCCCCCAGCTAAAAGTGATTCAGCAAAATCTTAATCTAATAGCTCTGTCTGGTTATGTATTTAAAACAATGAGTCATATGGGTGCAGACATACACTTCACTCACTTAATAATCACTTATAGTTTAACAATGTAAAATAAATAAAGTCGTTTATAAAAAAGAAGCGATGATATTTATCATCATTGGATGATTTAAACTGGTGGAAATATGGAAAATTATGAAATGTTCTTTGGTTGTGCTGTTATGTCACGTAGCTTCCGATGTGGGGTCTGTTGGCATCTGCTTCAGCTGTTGTTGGTTCCCACAGGTGCCTTGGACTGTATTTCTCTACAATAGTCAAGTTTGGTGACTGTAGCACATCCCATGTAGTAATGCAGGGGTAACTACAAAAGTTGTCAAGTGTCTTTAAGACCCATTTGATGTTGGTGTCTAGCGTCGACTGCTAGTAACTAGTACCACAAACTGAAAGGAGACAAGTGTCTCTGCTATGTATTGGGTCTCCTGACATAGTCATCAGACGACCTCCGCTTCCATCCATCACTTCATCCTCCTCTAACTTTTTACCTTCCCTGAGCATTTATTTTAACCCTAGTGAGTCATATGAAATTGCTTTTGGGCAGCGAAATTCACAATTGAAATATATATATATATATATATATACATACATACATACATATATATATATATATATATATATATATATATATATATATATATATATATATATATATATATATATATATAATCAGAATCTTTATTCTCCAAAAAATACATTGATATGTACTGACATGATATAATAAAATACAACATGCCATATAGGAGAATCATTAGAATTTACATAAAGTAAATTTACATAAATTCATACAGCGTTAATGAGGACTGTTACCACATACATACATACATATATATATATAAAATTTACTAAAGTGCTTGTATAATAAATATGTACACCAAGATATCGTCATTCACTCCTTGCTCTCTATGGAGCATTGGGCCACCTCTGCTGTTGGTCCCTTGTGAGGGGACCCGCACGAAGCAGTCACCAGCTCTTGCATTGGTGGTTCATGTGTCCAGTTAATTGCAGTGATGAGGTTGCCAACTTCATATGCCACTGTACATCCACAAGCACATTATACATGTCAAAATGATAAAATGTACATATTACAACTTACCCCTAGGTTTTTTTGGTTGACCACAGACGTTTTGCACAGGAAATGTCAAAATATTGTCAGGCAGCTGTTTAAGATGCATACTTTTCAGCTGTGTTAAGTGTCTGAGTACTCTTGAAATTTGATCCTAGAACTTAAGGCGCAAAGTGGTAGAACAATAATGCCGGAGAGTAGTGAAGATCAGAAAAGAGAATGAACTTATATCGCGACAAGCAGCAAATAGTATAACCAGACACCCTTGACTGAAATGAAGACAAATAAGATACTTATTCATGAAGCAGCTTATTAGTATAATCAGACACCTTTGACTGGAAACCACAAGTGAAGAGAAGAGTTGGGAGGCCAAAGAGAAAATGGGAAGGAATAGTGGAAGAGGAAGCTAAGGCAACTAGTCTTATCTTGGGTAGAGTTGAAAAATATGGCCAAAAACAGAAATTAGTGGTGAGTTACAGTTGCAGTCCTGCTCCACAGGGAATGAAAAGGAGTGAGATTGTTTTATGCTGAATATTTATTCAATGTCTATGCAGTTTTCGATTATTTTTGTTAATAATGTTTTATATACTGATTAGAAACATAGAATAAAAGCACCTATATAATAATAGATTAAAATGTGTACGTCCATTTTTATCTGTGTGAGTTTATGAGAAGAGATAAATATAGAAGGCACTCGTGAAGAAGGAAGCAGAACTTAAGAATTATAGTATTGTGATCAGATGTGTGAAGGAGCACATAGAAGTGAATAAAATTCACACAATTTGAAAAGTCATAATTTTGCAACGAACCACAGTAGTTTTGCTTGACTAAATCATGAAAACATAGAAAAATGTAGGGGACAAGCAGTGGAGGAAGACAAGAGACCATAATGCATACATTGGCACCAGTGGCGGTTCTACTGAAAGTCTTCAAAGGTGTCTTCCTTTAGCTCAAGATTACTCTTGGCAGAGATGTGAATTGAAGAATGGTGCTTCAGTTCTAGGGGGCTGTTACGTGCAGTCTTGGATATCTTACAATATTATACATTGGTATTCTTGTTATGTTCGCAAATATTTTGTAAACAAAATAGTGCTTAAGGGAAAGTCATTATTGAGTTACTTCCCTTGAAAGTTGTGCCGTCTCTTCGATTGAACTCCGCGGGTGAGTCCAGTTTTCTGCGATTTATTCTTCATTTGGGTAATAATAGATTGTTCTTGCTTCAGAATATCTATGGCCTGAATTTATGTGTATTGTTTGTCTGAGTAGGACGAGTCTGTCTTATATCTGTATATCTTTACATATCTAAGTCGAACTATATGTTCTGTTGTCTCTAGAGAGGTCAAAGCCTATTCGGCGGATGTGTCGCTAGAGTGTGGTGTGATTTGGCTTCGTCCCGATAGGGACTGTGTTTTCTATGTCGGCTTGTCGCCGGGAAAAAGTGATCTCAGTATTGGTGGGGAAAGTGATAGTCGTCTAGACCTATCGTGTATGCTTTACCCCAGTGTTTATTCGTATTGCCAAGGAATGGCATTTTCATATTTCTGATACCAAGGTAATAATAGACACTCTTATGAACTCTCGTACGAAGCCACCATTTTCGATAGGTACGATTTGAATGTCTAAGAGAATATATTTGACTCGATGAAAACGACTTCGATTCCTAGCAGCACTATATCCTGTAAATTGCAGTCAATTGTTCATGATCAAATCTACAGAGCAATGAAATGTTTTATGAATGACTAACTTTAGGACAGATTCATTATCTGTATCCAAACGTGAGTGACAGCTCACGAGTGAAGCCATCTTGGAACCAAAACATGTAGTGACTTTCAAGAAGAGAAAAGGGATGCCCGTATTATCGCTTGTTTAGTCCAGAGATCACTGCTACACATGAGAACCCGTTATTAGCGGTTCAATATTATTATATGGAAAAATATGTGCTGAACATTATGTTGAAGAATCGTCGCTAGACGAGATTAGGTTTAGAAGCCATCTGAAATATTGTTTATAAGCTGACGTGCTCAGTCAGTGAAGTCAGATGATATATATGTATGGGCGATACTGAGGGCTTGGCTACTGACAGTCCTTGATACTATTATTCCACATGAGTGCCCATGTAACATAACATTGCAAGACCAGTTATCCACTGTACCATGATGTATTATGCCAACCTGTGATTTGTCACTATCTGTGCTGTCGAGTGTGTACGTCCAATTAAACTTTAGAAAAGGTACACAGTCGTTGGTGTCGATGACTTCCAGCCATACATGAGTGTGAGAAAAGAACATTTGTCAACACCACGAACCCTTATTAACATTCGCACATTATACACTCAATCCATGTCTACACACCACTGCGTAGGTCAAGTTGACATTCCATACACTACAGTGGAGCAAACAACACCATAGAGATCTTATCAACTGATGATGATGATGATGTCTGCTTCCATCCACTTATATCTATCTTTTGGTGGATATTATTTACGGGAATAAAAAAAACCAACTTTATCAACCTTATCAACTGGTGGACCAGCTTTCTGGGTTTGACCTCGCAGAAGTTCAGAAGTCAACAGAGTACCAATACCAGACCGTTTCCTGTGGCTGATACGACACACTTGCAGTATTGGTTTGCTATTTGTCAACACTTCGTCACGTGACCTGTCAAGTGAATGCAGTATGTAGGTCAGCGTTGTTGACATTTTTACATTAGACATTACAGAGTTTCACAGAACAGTTGGATCAATTCTTGTCAATATCAACAGGAAGACAGTATTAGTAAACTAAGAAGTCCTATTTTCATCGATGGATCTTCTTGTTTTCTGTATATGAACTTTACTATTTAAGGCCAGAATGTTTAATTGAATAAAGTGGCAGGTTGTTTATTTTCATAAAAATAACTTTGCCATTACTGTAAAACTGAGCCTATTTTGCAACACATACTATCATACACATAATTTATATATATTTATGTTTACATGTTATTTGTTTGTATAGTATGTTAGTTTCTATGTCAGCGGGTTGTGTTTAAGGTTGGGCGGCGTCCTCACAACAGAATATCCCACGTCATAGAGGGTCCGTTGTGGGCGTTTTCTATAGGTGCAATTTTCTTGATTGAAAATTTGCTGCGACAACTGTTGCTTTTGTGTTAGCTGTGAAGTCTGTAATTATTGTTATTTTTGTAATATTTCTTTGTTCTTTAGTTTTGTTTTGATTTGTTTGTAATTTGTTGGTCTAACCTTTTCTATCTTTCAGTTCTATTCACAATTTATATTCATATAGTGTGACGTCATTTGTGTTGTTATTCTTTGCAGATTCAGTGATTATTTTCATTGATTTCCCTATTTGATTTATTTTGATTTCTGCAAACGTTCTTGTATTGTCAGTCCTATTTGTACTTTATGTATTCTGTTGGTTGACATATGTTTTATATAGGTATATTTCGTAAGACACAATTGCCTGTGCACTGCACTTGGATTATGGTATAAACCAGTACCTGATTATTATTACTATTATACAAGACCTTATTAAAGGCTTGTGACCCACAGATATTGAGATAGTATACTGATTAATCAAGTCATTAAGAACTTGTGGTATTATTATTATTTCAGGTGATTAGTATTATTGTTAGACATCATGTCTACATTGGAATACTTCATTACACAAGGGAAAGCCCTTGATAAGACTGGTCAACAATTAGAACAATGGGCTGTTGCTCAATATGACAAAGCATTAGCTGCAGAAGAGAGAAGAGCTATGGCAGAAGAGAAAAGATTAGAAAGAGAAGCTGAGGCTGCTGCTGAACAAAAGAAATTGCAGATGCAGGTGGAGGAAAGGAGATTTGAAGCTGAACAAAAAAAATTAGAAAGAGAAGCTGCAGCTGAACAAAAAAAATTAGAAAGAGAAGCTGCTGCGGAACAAAAAAGATTAGACAGTGAAGCTGAACAAAAAAAATTAGAAAGAGAAGCTGCTGCGGAACAAAAAAGATTAGACAGTGAAGCTGAACAAAAAAGATTAGACAGGGAAGCTGAACAAAAAAAAGATTAGACAGGGAGGCTGAACAAAAAAGATTAGATGCTGAAGAGAAAAAAGCAATAAGAGAACATGAATTTGAGTTAGAGAAATTGAGATTGACAAGTATGAGTAATGTTAATCAGGCATCTAGTGGTAATGGTAAACCTTCTACTTACAAGGTTAAGGTTCCACCGTTCAATCAGTCCAGTGACGATATTACATTCTGGCTGGATAGATTTGAACGTTCTTGTCGTACACATAATGTGGATAAATCACAATACGCTAATCAATTATCAGAAAACTTGAAAGGTGAATCTTTGACTAGATTATGCCTTGTAGGAGAAGCAGATAAGGATAATTATGATGTCATTAGGGCGGCTTTGATAAAAAAATATCAGCTAAGTGAGGAAGGCTATCGCCTTTTATTTAAAACGATGGTGCCTGAGACGGGTGTAGAATTCTCAGAATTCACTGCAAAGGCACGTCTCACAGTTGATCGTTGGATTGAGCTTTCCAAAACAGAAAAAACGTATGAAGGACTTATGGATTTGTTGCTCAGAGATAAGATTATGTCATGTGTGAACAAACCTTTCCTTGAATTTATACATGAGCGTAAACCCAAATCTCTAAAAGAAATGGAAGAATATTGTTCCCAATATGTCACTGCACACCCCGACGTGACTTTTGGCAACACTAAGATTAAGGAGAGTATGCCAGTTGCTTCAGCAACACCATACAATCCCAATTATTCACACAGATTTCAGGGACCTCAAAACAGATTTGATAAAAAAGGTAACCATAATAGTTATCAAAACCAAGGTAACCAATCATTTCAGGGTTCTTCTTCAAAGAACTGGAGACGAGCTGATAGCTCTCGACACAGGGGTGGTCATAATTATAGGAATTTCCGTAGAGGAAGTAATTATAGAAACTATCAGGGTTATCCGTCTTGGAGTCAACAAGATCATAATTACAGAGATACTCATTATAATGAATATGATAATGGTAACCAAGGGAACTATGACTCAAACCCAAATAGGGGTTACAATAGAGGTAACAATAACTACAGAGGTGATAATAACCGAGGTAGATCTCAATACAAAAGACATAAACCACATTTTCAGGCAAACTCTGCACAACAAGAGTCCAATGAAGCCTATAAACAGAGTAAAGATAATAATGATGCTAGTAATATGGCATGTGCCGCTTTTGATTTTGGGAGAGCATCTCAGTGCCCCCAATGCAAAACGTTATTTGAGCCAACCACAGTGTCTACTTTAAGCTGTGGCCATCCTCTTCCTGCTCTTCCGGCATCAGTCGCGCATGATGGAAGAGGTTCTCTTGTCTTACATAAGGGTTTAGTGAATAACAATCCAGTCTCTGTGCTATTTGATTCTGGATGCACCACAATTGGTGTTAGGCAGTCACTCGTAGATCCTTCCCGTGCCACTGGACAAGTAGTCAAATGTGTAACATTTGGCGGCACATTAGAGAAATACTCTACTGCTATCATTAGGATTGCTACTCCTTTCTTTACAGGAGATGTACACGCATGTCTTCTTCCGAATCCGATCGCTGACCTCATCATCGGTCGCATTCACGGAGTCAGAGAATGCACTCCGCAACAAATTTCCACGTGGGAAAGGCAAAACATGCAGATTGCTAACGCTGTAGTCACTAGAGCTCAGGCTCTTAATATGCCTCAAACTTCATCTACTGAAGATAATGAAGTGCATAACCAAGATAATCCCTTGGTAATTTCTCGTGACTCGTTTATAAAACAGCAAGAAGATGATCCCACTCTGAAGAAATTCTTCATTCTTGCAACTAAAGGTGATCCGAATAAAGACACAAGTCGTAAATCGTGGATTACAAAGAAGAATGGCGTACTTGTACGTATGGTTCAAGACTCCATTACGTCAAGTCATTCTCAAATCCTGGTTCCCAAGAATTTGAGAGTTAAAATTTTGCAGCACGCTCACGACTCTCAGTGTGCTGGACACATGGGTTTTTCCCGTACTAAGTCAAGAGTCCTTGCGGCTTTCTTTTGGCCATTGGTAAACAAGGACATACAGATTTATTGTCGATCTTGTAAAGTATGTCAGGAAGTTAAATCCAAAGGTCCACGGCATGCTGCACCCATTCAGGCGGCGGACATTCCTATTCGGCCGTTCCAAAAAATGGCCATAGACATAATTGGTCCATTTAAGATCAAGTCTGCCAGAGGACATCAGTTTATCTTGACGTGTGTTGATATGTGCACACGTTGGCCAGAGGCTATTCCTCTGAAGAGCATTACTACTGCTGATATTGCAGATGCTCTTTGGCTTATATTTTCTCGTCTGGGGTTCCCCGGAGAGATATTGTCAGACCATGGCACCCAACTAATATCAGATACCATGTCTCAAGTAATGTCTACTCTGCAGATAGATAGATCTTTAAGTAGTATCTACCATCCAATGTCTAATGGTATGGTCGAACGCCTTAATAGAACACTTAAAAACTTACTGGGGAAGATAACTGAGGATCATCCTCAAGACTGGGACAGAGTTTTACCTGCGGCCCTCTTCGCTTACAGAGAGGTACCCAATGAACATACAGGATTTTCTCCCTTTGAACTCGTCTTTGGCGCGCGTCCGCGTGGCCCTATGTCGTTGCTTCACGATCTCATTACATCTGACAATATTGACGATGACACAAAGTCATCCTACGAATATGTCATCGCGTTGAGACAAAAGATTATCGAAGCATGCAAATTAGCAACTTCTTCTTCTGAATTTGCGAAACAGAAGGCAAGGCAATTTGCCAATAAGAAGAGATGCTTACGACAACTTTGTCCTGGTGACAAAGCATTTGTATTACTACCTTGTAGGGAAAACAGATTACTTATTTCTTGGAAAGGTCCGTACGATATAATATCGAAAATTTCCGATGTCGACTATATTGTCGATATTGATGGGAAGCATAAAACCTTCCACATCAATATGCTTACTGAATTCCATGAACGTCCGGATTATTTGCAACCCATTTTCCAAGCAACGGACAATTCTCCAGTACCACATGGTCATTACTCATCACTGTCCGTGATACAGGATGAGGAAACAAGTTTTTCAGATGTAAATCTTCCTCTTCCAATGATCCCACTTCATTCTAGTGAATCATGGAAGAACGTTACTGTCTCCCCTGATTTGTCTCTAGGAGAACAGCGACAAGTTTCAACTATGTTGCAAACATTTCAGGATGTACTCACTGACATCCCTGGACAAACGCATGTCATTGAACATGACATTGTTCTAACTGACCATACTCCTATTAGGATTAGACCTTATCCTATACCTATACATTTTCAAGCACAGGTCGAGAAAGAGTTGGATGAGATGATAGATTTGAAAATAATCGAACCATCCACCTCTGCATATTCTTCGCCGATGGTTATTGTTCGTAAAAAAGACAATAACATACGTCTTTGCGTTGACTATCGAAAATTGAATCAAGTAACGAAGTTCGATGCCGAACCTATGCCTTTACTGGAAGAGCTACTTACTCGACTCTCCAAATCTCATTTTTTCACTAAACTTGATTTGTCTAAAGGATATTGGCAAGTTCCTTTATCTGAACGCGCCAAACCTCTCACGGCTTTTTCAACACCTAGAGGTTTGTTCCAATGGAATTTTATGCCTTTCGGTCTTATGAACGCACCAGTTACATTCGTACGCATGATGCGCCGAATCCTATCTTATCGGTCAGATGTCATTGCATATCTAGACGACATCTGTCTTTTCAGCGATACTTGGGAAGATCACTATTCGGGGGTTGATGAATTGCTGTCTACTTTGCGTGAGCACAACCTGACAGCGAAACCCTCTAAAGCCTATATTGGTTTTAGCGAAATTTCTTTCCTAGGCCACCGAGTTGGTCATGGTTTCCTAAAGACAGAGGACCATAATACTAGTAAGATACTTAACATCTCAATCCCTAAGACTAAAAAACAGGTGAGAAGTCTGTTAGGTCTTATTCAATTTTATGGCAGATTCATTCAGAATCTATCCTCTATCATGGCACCTCTCTCAACACTTCTAAAGAAAGGTTCGCCTAATGTGGTCCACTGGTCTCAGGAATGCCAATGCTCTCTGGATAAGATTAAAACACTGTTTTCAACACCACCTATTTTAGTGCTACCCACTAAAGATAAGACATTCGTTCTTTGTAGTGACGCTTCATCCACTGGGATTGGAGCGGCACTAATGCAAGAGTACTCTGGAACTCTGCATCCTGTAATGTATATTTCCAGAAAACTTAATGCGGCAGAAAGGAATTATTCGGTTTTAGACCGTGAGCTATTAGCTATGGTTTGGTCGATCCTCAAACTACAGAGATTCCTTCTAGGTGCACATTTCATAGTAGAAACCGACCAAAAAGCTCTTACTGCTATACAGAGTAAGAATTTGAAGAGCTCGAGGTCTACTCGATATGCAATTGCTCTTCAACCTTTTCATTTCTCTGTGCGAGCTATTCGTGGATCAGATAATGTGATGGCAGACTATACCCACAATGAACAATTGGGTATAAAATGGACAAATGGAAAATTCCTGGGGGACCTGGATTTCGCAGATGATGTAGCATTCTTAAGTTCAACACCAAGACAATCCCAAGAAGCAATAAATAATTTGTGTCATCTCTCGGTTAAAATTGGTCTCCAAATAAATGCCTCTAAAACTAAAGCTATGAACTTTTCTAACGAGACCTTTGATATCATCTTGAACGGGGAAAAACTACAGAAAGTTGAAAGTTTCAATTATTTAGGCAGTAAAATGACTCAGGATGGTGACACAACAAGAGAAATCCATACTAGAATTGCTTTGGCAGCTAGCGCCTTCAATAGATTATCTAACATTTGGAAATTACGATCATTGAATATACATACCAAGCTTCGTCTGTTTAATTCAAATGTTATCTCAGTGTTAACATACGGCTGTGAGAGTTGGAAAATAACAAAATCATTGGAGAACAAGCTGAATACATTCGAGAACAAATGTCTTAGAAAACTCATGAACATCAGTTGGAAAGAATTCAAGACTAATCGACAAATAAGAGAAGACTCTAGGCAGAAATATGTCTCCGACTATATAAGGAAAAGACGATGGTCATATATCGGTTATGTCCTACGAATGCAAAACAACAGAATACCACTACAGGCGCTCACTTGGGTTCCTGAGGGTAAGCGGAAAAAAGGAAGACCAAAAGAAACACTCAGAAGAACAATAATAAGAGAAGGAAGAACGTTGGGCCTAAATAATGTGCAAGAGCTAAGAGGAGTGGCGTCACAACGAACAACCTGGAGAGCACTGGTTTCTGCCTTATGCGCCGTGTTTGGCGCTTAAAGAATTTATTATTATTATTATTAGACATTCTGTCAAGATGCCCACATGATTCCACATAACTATTAGGGCTTAGACTTCTTGATATGTCTAGTTCTATAGTAGTTCCTTTTCTATATCATGATAGATACACATTTGTAATTTAATAATATAATGATTGTATCACTACATAGCGGTTCATTGATGTTTATTCACCGCTGTGCTTTGATGATTTTTTCTTCATAAATCATAAATTTAAGATATCTAATGCGAAATGATGATATGAATTTTTTAGGCATTGTGTAATTGCCAGAATTGTATTATACTTTGATGACACCTTCCTGGAAAAATATACTTGTAGAGAAATAATTTCTCTCAGTTTATGAGACACATTCTCACCAGTCGCTCCATAAGTCGACTTAGCCTCATATTAGGCGTTATAGGTATTCCTGATATTTTCATCTGCGCATTATTCATGCGTTGTGAGCCTATTGTACGTTGCTCCTAGATGTATTTCAAAAAAAAAAAAAAAAAGTTCCATTTTTTTTTTTTTTCCCGGGAGGTGTGGTAAGACTGTTACGTGCAGTCTTGGATATCTTACAATATTATACATTGGTATTCTTGTTATGTTCGCAAATATTTTGTAAACAAAATAGTGCTTAAGGGAAAGTCATTATTGAGTTACTTCCCTTGAAAGTTGTGCCGTCTCTTCGATCGAACTCCGCGGGTGAGTCCAGTTTTCTGCGATTTATTCTTCGTTTGGGTAATAATAGATTGTTCTTGCTTCAGAATATCTATGGCCTGAATTTATGTGTATTGTTTGTCTGAGTAGGACGAGTCTGTCTTATATCTGTATATCTTTACATATCTAAGTCGAACTATATGTTCTGTTGTCTCTAGAGAGGTCAAAGCCTATTCGGCGGATGTGTCGCTAGAGTGTGGTGTGATTTGGCTTCGTCCCGATAGGGACTGTGTTTTCTATGTCGGCTTGTCGCCGGGAAAAAGTGATCTCAGTATTGGTGGGGAAAGTGATAGTCGTCTAGACCTATCGTGTATGCTTTACCCCAGTGTTTATTCGTATTGCCAAGGAATGGCATTTTCATATTTCTGATACCAAGGTAATAATAGACACTCTTATGAACTCTCGTACGAAGCCACCATTTTCGATAGGTACGATTTGAATGTCTAAGAGAATATATTTGACTCGATGAAAACGACTTCGATTCCTAGCAGCACTATATCCTGTAAATTGCAGTCAATTGTTCATGATCAAATCTACAGAGCAATGAAATGTTTTATGAATGACTAACTTTAGGACAGATTCATTATCTGTATCCAAACGTGAGTGACAGCTCACGAGTGAAGCCATCTTGGAACCAAAACATGTAGTGACTTTCAAGAAGAGAAAAGGGATGCCCGTATTATCGCTTGTTTAGTCCAGAGATCACTGCTACACATGAGAACCCGTTATTAGCGGTTCAATATTATTATATGGAAAAATATGTGCTGAACATTATGTTGAAGAATCGTCGCTAGACGAGATTAGGTTTAGAAGCCATCTGAAATATTGTTTATAAGCTGACGTGCTCAGTCAGTGAAGTCAGATGATATATATGTATGGGCGATACTGAGGGCTTGGCTACTGACAGTCCTTGATACTATTATTCCACATGAGTGCCCATGTAACATAACATTGCAAGACCAGTTATCCACTGTACCATGATGTATTATGCCAACCTGTGATTTGTCACTATCTGTGCTGTCGAGTGTGTACGTCCAATTAAACTTTAGAAAAGGTACACAGTCGTTGGTGTCGATGACTTCCAGCCATACATGAGTGTGAGAAAAGAACATTTGTCAACACCACGAACCCTTATTAACATTCGCACATTATACACTCAATCCATGTCTACACACCACTGCGTAGGTCAAGTTGACATTCCATACACTACAGTGGAGCAAACAACACCATAGAGATCTTATCAACTGATGATGATGATGATGTCTGCTTCCATCCACTTATATCTATCTTTTGGTGGATATTATTTACGGGAATAAAAAAAACCAACTTTATCAACCTTATCAGGGGCCTCATAGGAATTTAATGAAATCAAGTACTCCGGCTGTTAGGATACAGGTCGTTAAACTTTTTTATCTTTCCTGACCTTCTAAGAGTTAGGATTTTGCTCGTTCTGATGACCTCCAACTGATTTAACTCAGTAAAATATTACTTAGATATCTCTGTTATCGGTATTTAAAATGACAGACATATGGGGGTGCAGTTCACTCTAAATGACTAGATCAACTATAAATTTGTATATTTACAGATAACAAATTTAATAATCAATTATTGTTAACAAATGGTAAACAAATAAGGGTGGGGTGAATTTAGATAGTCTTTAAAATTTCTTCACAGGTGATGGTCTGAAATGAAATAATGTTTTCTGATTTGAAAATAGTGTTCACTTGGCAGCTTTGAATGGGTTCTTAGCTGCCAGGAAAATGTTGGTTGGTTTCTGCTTTAGCCGATGCTTATTCTTTGCAGGTTATGGACTGGTTCACTCTCATCACTGGTCAAGTCTGGTGGCTGCAACATGTCTCTCGTAGTATTGTGGAGTAATTGCAAAGATGGTCCAGCATCTATTAAGACCCGTCTGCTGTAGGTGTCTAGCTTTGACTGCAGGACACTTATACCACTCACTTGTTCCACAGATAGCACCACCAATTGGTAACACTGACTAGTATCATGAAATAAGAGAGAAACAAATACCCTCCTGAGTATCGAGTTTCTGACAAAAAGTCAGGTGTGTGTCCCCCCACCCCTTCATTCCACCATCCTATCTGCCTGAGAACGTTACCCTCTCTGGGCATTAATATTAATCCCAGTGAGCGGAAAACATCCATTGCATTTATATTGAGCATGTTTACATTTACATTTGCACTGGTTGAAAAGGTTAATATAATAAGTATGTCCATCATTTCTATTATCATCCACTCCCTGCTCCATATGGAACTTGGGACTACCCACATAAAGCAGTCACCAGCTCTTGCAGTAGTGGTTCATAAAATTATCATTCTATATGCTGAGGTTGCCAGCCTCGTATGACTTGGACATCCACTAGCAGTTTTCACATTAATAAATGCAAAATATATACCGGTTATTATAAAATGTACAACTTACCCCAAATTTCTTTGAGAATACAGACTGACTTATGGCTCAGAGAAATAGTTATGGCATCTTGATTAAGATGCGTCTTACACATGGTCTGAGGTATTACTTTACAATAGAGTCCCACTATGATTTAGTGTTCAGGTTCCTAGGATTCCGGGCTTTCTGTATTAATGAAGGTAGAGTTTTCCTTGGATACAAGTCCACAAGATGCTCAAACACGTTGTCCAGTCCTTTAAAGTGGAATCCTGATCCTATTCCTTATTCTGGCTTGTCTTGATGAGTTGAATTTCACAGTGTGGTAAATTCACAAGGCACTAAATTATAAGACAACATTTGGCCCACATTCAGATTGCTACTATGTGACAAGGCTCCAATCAGAAATGTTGTATTTTTATATTTCAAATGCCAAGCCAATAGCTTGCAAGATGTGTATATTTCCAGTTCTCTTGCGAAATATTCCTACATAACAAACACTAAAAAAAATGTGTTGTTTACAATCACCATATATGGTATGCCAGCTTCCGTCTGTTATCGATTATGTTTTCACTCACAACTTCTGAATTTATTACAGGTTATCTCTTTCATGATGGTTAATTTTTCTTCCGCTAAGTCTTGTCTGGAAACAGTTACATCATTCATCCGGCTCAGCAAACATTGACAACAGCTTGGTCCGGAAGAGACATTCCCAGCGATAAGATAATCGACTGTGGTAATCCAAAAAAGTCACTCCCCTGCACTTGTCTGATCTGGCAGGAAAATGTGTTACACATTAGTAAACCATACTTCCCTCTACCGATTGATTACCCTAATCAGCAAAATACGGTCGCCGAAGGCCCGACATAACAAGAATTGAGGGAAGGGAGTGTGTTATGATTAAAACTCATAACATATCGGTCTTTATCATATAGGTATCGATTGAAGATACCATGTTGTTGATGTACTGTATCCACGGGTTACCCGGCAGTACGTCATTGCCTTTTGGGGCAAGATTTGGCAGAAGTCAAACCGGTCTCAGCTTGGCAGAAGTCAAGGAGCATTCGAGGTGTGTTCTTCGATGTGGACGGACGCATATTTGTCCAGCTCCTAGAATGTGTTATTTCTACAGAATCCTAAAGTGTTTCAACATTTAGATCGCCCACGTGCTGCGTTGGGTCGATGCTAAAGATTTATATTGAGAGAAGTGTATGCTGTATTCTGATGTACGTGAGTTGGGCACATTTTAAATCAATTCTGCATGAAAATGTCGAGGACATCTTGTCATTAGCAGACTGCATAGTGACGCTGAAGACTGGCTAGGTTATGCCATCGTCTTACATATATATATTGGATGAATTTAATGGAGCTTGTAATCTGATTAAACTTATGTTGTCCTAACGTCCAACCTGGCCTTCGCAGCTTCTGTATTGTTGGAGATCGGAGTTGTGCAAGAAGGCTGAATGTAAAACTCTTACCAGCATATCTGCATGCCTTATCAATTGTTAAAGAAGGGACCTTTCCGAAGTACACCTTCAAATATAATACAAGGACTAATGCCACAACTGAAGGTGGAATTCGTTACAATATATGGGGGCCAAGCCTGAATCTTTGATCTACAGCCTTAAAAATTTCTGCACAAAATTACAGTCGTCGCTTGGGAGTTCATGCCCTGTTCAATATTTTAAAGATGGCGAACTTTATCGTCTGCTAGCCTGTGAGAGGTTACGCATCGAGATTTGCAGTGCAGTAATTTCTTGTTCCAGTCAGAAAGGGAACGTATACAAATCATATTATATTTACTGCATCCTGCATCGTTTCAAGTTTTATGCCGAAGATGGCGATTTTCAAGACTGCGACAGACCAAAGTGGAGTCCTGTTCGAGTCAGCTGTTACCTAACGTTGGTCTGCTTGCCTGGTTTGCATCAGTCCTGGAAGAAAAAGGCGGTGGAACTAGGAGGAATTTTTTCACTGGCAATCAGATAAGTGAATTTTTAGCTACATACAGCCTGTGATGCTAAATTATCTTGTTTGCCAGGGTTCTTTTTTCCATGTTTGATGTATCTATGTTCTTAATGTGTCTATAATTGCGGGAGGTTGGAAGGGAACTGTGAATTTGCTATACCTCTGAGGATGGTCGATCTGTAGTTTTATGCATCTGTTTGGTTCATATTAAGGGGCCGGTGTACATGGCCGAGTGTTACTGCCTTGATTGAATTAAACAGGTCCATTTTTTGTCTAGTTGTGAAGGTACTGTTACTTGTAAAATTTTGTTATTGTTGTGAAGTTTATTGTAAATTTTATTCAGTTTTGCTACATTATTGTTTGTGATATTGTTGGTCTTACCTTGCTATCCCTAAGTTATTAGATGTCATACATGTTGTAAACTCATGCTTGTCTTGTCATATGTGTGATAGAGCTGCTTTTTATTTATTTGTTCTATAATTCATACATTTCTGCCTTGGTTTACTATTTGCATTTGCTTCTGTTGGCTCTGGTCACTGTATTCAGTCATCCTGTTTGTACTATTGTCTTTTTATTGCTCCATATTTAACATCTAGATTAACATCTAATCTTGCATGCAGTTGGGTGAATTTGAAGTGATGAAATAGTTATTGAAGATATTGCTCACATAGTATGGATATTATGGTTGAAGTATTATTGGACCAGTTGTGGTCACAATAATAGTGAATTATGTCTGCCATTGAGTATTTTCTCAGGCAGGGAAAGAAGGTGGGTTCCAGGGACCAGCTCTTCAGAGATTTATTATGGAGAATTTGGAGGAGGTAGAGAATGAAGGAGGTGATGAGTTTTCTATGGAAGGGGAATGGTATTGGAGAGAAAATGAGTTATTGCAGGTCATTGAAGACAGGGAGAGATTAATTGATGATTTAAATGAAGAGGTGAGGGCTTTAAAATTGCAGGCAGATGTGGATAGATCAAACTTTAGATCATTGAAAGTGGATCTTGCAAGTTGTAAGGAGTCATTAGATACTGCCTTGATAAAGAATAAATTTTTGGACTCTGTGATGATTTATCTAATAAGATTATTGGTATTAAAGAAAATTTTTATAAAGCAAAGGAAGCTATGACAGCTCAGATTCAGGCACAAATTGCTCAAATTCGTGGTCTTAAGATTCAAGTTGCCCTTCTACAGCCACATATGCACGCAAATATAAGGAAATTGAAGAAAATGGCAACGAATAAGAGAGCCATGTGGGAGGCAAACTTCGAGAGTAAAATTGCAGCACTTGACCTTAAGAATCAAGAACTAACATGTTTTCAAAGTCAACATGAAAATTTGACTCAGGATAAGGTGGCTAATTTTAAGAAATTACTTATTGAGGAGAGAAGTAAATTTGTAAAGCATTTGTAAAGCTGGTGGAGGTGAATAAGAGGCTGAGTGAAGAAATGTCACTCAAAGATTTGGAGATTGCTAAAGCTAGAAAAAGGGTTGATGGCTTACTGGATGTTGTTTTGAACAAAGATATATTGTCATACTTGAGATATGAAAAAACTCTGGTACAACATGCCGGTAGTACTAATTGTGACAAAAACAGGTCAGTACAACCTGAAAAGATCATGTCGAGGCAGATACAACTTTCCTCGACATCACCCTCATACCAGTGGTTCTGGTCACTATAATACTACCTCTTCTGAGAGTGAATCGTGGCGACATGCCAACAGCAGTAAAAGCAGTGTGACAAACTGTTTAACAGATCATCCTGTGCTCAAGGGGAAAAATGTTTCCCATGATCAACATAATCAGGTTACCTCTGGGCCTGAGAAGCCTAATATCATTGATAAAAACATTGCAAACTTGCAGGATTTGGGTCATAAAGGTACAGACCAGTTTGTTCAATGTGATCTTATCGTGACTGATGTTGTTCATGTTGGGTCCATTTATTTTGATAGGGATCGCTATACACAGCTTTGTCGTCAAAAGACAGTGAATGCTGATGTTAGCACTGTTCCACATCCTCTTTGTAAACTGCATGCTCACAGTTTATCTACTCTTAAGAGTATTGATGAGGTTGTAAAAGATGACACTCAGGTTACTGATAAGGGTCATGGTGTGACACTTCTTTCTAATGATACAGATTATGAAAATAACTTGCCTATTCAAACTAATACTAGTGCATCTGGAGAAATGGGCTTAACTGCGCCTATTAGGCTGTCTTCTGCGACATGCTACAAACCTTCAGGTTTGAAGGGAAATGGGTGTCATACTCAGTCCACCCTACAATAAAGATATGAAATCCAAGAGAAATAAACATGTCCATGGGTCTCATGTGACTAGAGGTGCTTACTCATGCACCTTGCTAGTGCGAAATCTGCCACCAGATACTACATGGCAGGCACTAGGTGAATTATTTCAATTCACAGCGGACGTAAAATTTGTTCGTCTGTTACCTATCAACAATTTCAATATTAGGGAAGCACTTGTTTATTTTTATTCAGATAGGGATGCCCGTATGGTTGTCCATCGATCGTGACAACGGTGCTTACTTTCGAGACCATTGTCTGGATGTACAGTTGATACATCATTCAGCACCTCACAGATTTTAATGCTGTTGTGCATCTTGATATTAATAATCCATTTCAGAAAGATAATGATTGGTGTGTAGACTTATAGAGTAGTACTGATTGTGCTAACTGTAATTTTCTATTTCAGATTGCCTTTTCGAAATCACCAATTTTGAGGTTACCTGACATTCGATATCCTTTTGTTCTCAGAGTCAACGCTTCAAATACAGCCATAGACGGAACATTAATGCTGGAATTTGATGGCCACATGCACTCTACTATGTACGTGCGCTGTAAACTGTCACCTACAGAGCAGCGATATCCCATTGTTGAGAGGGAGTTGCTGGCTATCGTTTTTTCGTTCAACAAACTCCAGAGGTATTTTATGGGAGCTCGATTCACTCTGGAGACAGATCAAAAGTCCTTAGCGTATCTACAGACTGCAAGATTCACTAATCAAAAAGCAGCTAGAGTCTCGCTTGCTCTACAACCGTACGACTACACTATTAAAGCCATAAAGGGAAGTCAAAATGTGTTAGCAGATGTGCTTTCCAGGTGTATAAAAGACCCTACATCATCTACCAACTTTACAAGTCCTGATGATACACATAACTCAATCTAGCACAGATACGTACATGGTAATGTCCTGTTCAAGAATTTATTGCTTGAATAACCATGTAATCGCACTTGAATAACCATGTAATCGCAGGACACTAATTAGATTGTACAGTGATCACGTTGCTGTTAGAAGAAAGCAGCTTGCACAGCAACACAATGATGATGTATCCTATAACACGCAACATCAAGTGATATATCGTTGAACTCATGACACTTCGTGTAAACACCGTGCTGTCATGACAATATTCATTGTCAAGCTACAAACTGTCAAACACAGCTTGTGTATTTGATTTTAAATGGTATCAGTTCCAAACAATTTTGGGTACACACTGGTTTTGGTAAAAAAAAAAAAACTTTGTACAACATTTCAAGGGACATAATTCAAAAATGAATGTCACACAATTCTCAAAGGGAAGTAACACGGATATTTAGGATAGAACTTATTTGTGATGATTCACTAAAATGTTTAATGACGTGTGGAATCTTACGGACATATTATTGAATTGACGTCAATCATGGACATGATCGACTATGGATTTCAACGTACAACATAGGACAAACATTTATAAAGTATTAAAATGACATTGCTTTATATACTCACACTATTCTATATAATATTGGAAAGTGATTAATTTAATTGCACTACACAGTGTTGAGTTCTGGACAAAATTTATGTCACACTCACACTAAACTTTGAAACATTGATGAGCTTTTAAGCCATTCTATGATTTATGGATACAACACATAGGCATATTGTTACTATTTGCCAACATTAATGTGTTACCTACATAATTTCCTCACTTCTCGTGTTAAGAATATGATATATTAATAACATATCATTCACAGTTACACAAAACTTTATTCATGTGACAAATTGTAGCAGTCACACACCTTATTGGTTATTTATCTGCCTCATCTCATCTATTGTTGTTATATTATTATTAATGCGTTGCATTATAATGTTACTTTGAGATAACATTAAGAGACTACCTTTACCTGACAAGACAAATAGGTGTTTCAGACGGTATGAAGGATGAGAATGCATAGACTGATATAATTATTTCGTATTTACATGTTGGCTGATCTTGCTATGGTTACCTCACTTTGATGTTAAATTGTTTTATGTAATTTTAGACAATGGTATTAGCATTTTTTTGCTACTGTCCACACCTCGTGTGTTAAAATGCCTACTTTGTGGCAGAAACATGGGTACTATATAATTTCATGCTAGCAATGAGATTTGATGTTACCATCTGTTCACTTTGGTGATGTTTAACTCACACCATGCAAATAATGAAAACTGTGTTTTAAGATGATGATATTAATGGAGCACAGAGCTACCACCAAAGCTGGTCCTCTTGCAGCAGTGGTTCTTACAGTAGTGCTGCCAGCACCATGCACATCATGTTAGTCACCTCTTAAGACAGTGCCTGTGGGAGTAGTGGTCCTATTATTTGTCTCCTCTGAAACCCCTGGGAACTACAGCAAGGCTAGGAAGACTTAAGCCACCTATCTTCTTTATCCTGACATAGTACATTAATGAATAACAGACACACACAAAAATTAAGCATAGTAGAGATGATAATGTAAAGATGCAACAAACTGAAAAATTAAACATAAAAGAAAGAATAATACCCTAAAGAACATGAGGAAGGAAAAACAATGCCCTCTCAAATTTATAAAGGACAAGCAAGGCAAATTGCTTACTGCCCCGAAGGAAGTAATGGAAAGAATATTTCTCAGAACTCCTTGATGGTGAGCAAGGTCAAGCATCAGAAATGATAACCACTAGCACAGAAGAGAAAACCAATGGCGGTGAAGATGATATAAAGATGGAAGAACTGAAGGCAGCACTGGAGAAAATCAAGATGGGCAAAGCAGCAGGGCATGATGGTATAACACCAGAAATGGTTAAGTACATGGGAGCATCAGGCGACCGATTACTCTTAAGGGTTCGATAGGCAGTGTGGTGCAACAAGACCATACCAAAGGATTGGGAGATTGCAATCATAACACCCAAAAAGGGTGACAATCAACAATGTGGAAACCATAGAAGCATATCCCTTCTCAGTATCCCTGATAGAATCTACTCTAGAATCCTAGAGCAGAGACTCCGACACCTAGCTGAGCCACAATTGGATGAGCTCCAGTGTGGATTCTGAGCAAACCGAAGTACCCACGTAGAACAGTCCCAACTAAGATGGTTCGGCCATGTCTGCAGAATGGGAGAAGATTGGCTACCATGACAAGCATGGGAAACTAAGAGCCAGGGATCCAGACTCCCAGGGCGACCCAGAGCCCACTGGGAGGACAACATTACACAATCTTTAAAGGACCAAGGACTAGAATGGAACCAGGCCAGGAGGAAGACAGCCGATACTTTCAAAACTCTACACCTCACGGTAGAAGGGGAACGACTAAGTAAGTACGAGGGAAGGTAAAAAAGTAACGCCTCCTATTTTTTATGTATGTAAATACTGCATCGGTATGCAATTTGTAAATTTAGCAGGATTCCTCAAACACTCTTCTGCACTGTATAGCATTACCAACCTGTTTCACTAACAGGTGGCACCACTGTAACAGTTTAAAAATGGCTGCCAAAGACATTCGGTTAAAACAACGTTATGTCATAGAATTCCTCAATGCTGAAGGCGAGACCCCAATTCGCATCCATGAACGTTTGAAGATTGTTTATGGAGATTCAGCAGTGGATGTTAGCACTGTCCGACGCTGGGTACATCGTTGTGACGAAGCTGAAGTAGGTCAATCCTCAATGGCTGACGCAAAGCGGACTGGCCGTCTGTCTACCGCAGTGACTCCACACAACATTCATCGAGTTGATGGCATGATTCGTGCTGACCGTCGGGTAACACTGGATGAACTTTCTGCCATGTTGTCCATTAGTAAAGGCAGTGTCCAGAACATCATTAAAGACCTGGGTTATTCAAAAGTTTGTGCACGGTGGGTACCCAGAATGTTGACAGACAGACATAAAGAAACAAGGAAAACCATAGCCATCAACCTCCTGCACCGTTACGAAACTGAAGGAGAAGAGTTTTTATCGAATATTGTGACAGGTGATGAGACTTGGGTTCATTTTTTTGAACCAGAATCCAAGAGGCAGTCAATGGAATGGCATCACACAACATCGCCGACAAGAAAAAAGTTCAAAAGTTCACCATCTGTAGGGAAAGTTGTGGCCTCCGTGTTTTGGGATGAGAAGGGTATGATTCTTCTCGACTTCTTGGAATAGGGAAACACGGTGAATGCAGACCGTTACATTGAAACTTTGAAGAAGCTTAGAGGTCGTCTTCGGCGACTTTACCCATTAAAAGATCAGAGAACTGCACTACTGTTGCACGATAATGCCACGCCACACACCGCACCATTGATGCGATTGCAGAATTTGGCTGGACATTATTACCACATCCCCCTTACAGTCCCGATCTTGCACCTTCTGACTTCCATCTGTTTGGACCACTGAAAGAAGATCTTCGCGGGCATCACGCCAGGGGTTTAGGAAAAAGGACACAAATTTTTACCGTGCGGGGATACATGCCCTTGTGAGAAGATGGACAAAAACTGTAACAAATAACGGAGACTACATTGAGAAATAAATTTGTGAAGTTCAGACTTGGGGCTACATTTCAATGTGAATTTTATCTGTTTTCTTGCCTATTGAATGAAATTAAAAATTACGAGGCATTACTTTTTGACCGTCCCTCGTAAGTAAGAAAGAATAATATAGTAAATGAATGAACGAATAAAACAATCATAGCAGGGAAAAAAATTATGAAAATCTAATTTTACCATAGGAAGACTGAAAACTAAAAAAATTATCACAGTGACCAGGAATTAAGCCATGATCAGTGTCAGGAAAATAGTAATTAAAAAATAGGCTATACCCAAGATAGTTGAAAGTAATACCAGTAGAAAGGAAATCTACTGGTCGTCAAATGTCTCTAACTAAAAACTGTATGGTATCATAACCATGAAGTCTGAGACATGCACACACACACACACACAGAAAATAGCACATGCATACAACAAACACAATGAAAATGATAGGTATAAATAATGAAAGGGGACGGAAAACAGCGCAGACAATAAAATGGCAAACAAAGACTACTTTGTTATTATGTTCATTTGATATTTTAACTTTTGGTTTATTGCCAATGAATCATTAAGCAAATATCAACTCTAGACATAAAAACTATTTTGCATACAGCTGTTTAAAAAAATAACCAACCAAAAAAAAACGAAAATTTACAACAAAACAAATGTACAAGCATTGCAGAAAACTGCATTGATCTTATGATGAGCAGTTGCAGTTGAACATGAGGACATTGCTGTGAGATAATGTCTACCTACTCCAGCAATGGAAAGATGGCAACTGCAGTATAATCTGATGATTTTTTTTTTCAATGGGCAATACTGCATTCTAAATTTTGTTCTCAGGGTCTGGATAATGAGTCCACTTTTTTCAACAATTAGTGCACAACCTGGCAACTAAATGCTGTGTATGAATCCTGTTAGGCCTAGATATGTCACATTTGCTTTGACTGGCCTTAGAGGAAGAAGTACAATAAATAGTACAAAAGGTTTTGTGGTCTCACATAATATCAAAGACTAGTTGGTGTCACTCACATCTGAATATAAAACTCTCACAGAGAAGAACCACACACAAAAAAAACATGTATCTGCCACGGATTATTTAACAAATCAAATCTGCAATCACTAAAGCAACATAGCAAATTAAGGCTGCAGCCAGTCAGTCATTCAGTTCAAGTTCCATGCCTACACTGAAGGCTGGCTGGCATGCATCGCTACCATTTTCTATCTCTTGATGGTACATTCTAGTCATTACTAACAGTAAAAACTCAGGCCACACACAACAAACGCAATTAAAATACTAGACAAACATAAAGGTATGTTTTCAGGCACTCGTAAGAAATAAAGAAGTAGAACACTTGGACAACAGAAAAACAACAGACGTGAGTGGCTTACCCAGGGTTCGAACCCCGTACCTTCCGTACGACAACTCCGCCTAGCTATCAAGCGAATCACACTGACCCCACGGCCAGCTAGGCATCCCCAAAAAAAGATGCTTTGCTGGCTATTTATCAGTACGAAACACACAAGATAACACCGGAAGTATACAGTGGGCAACTCAGCCCTTAAATGACGCAATCACTTCTGTTGTTCTCCTATTAACAGTATGTGTCAGTCCAAACAAGACAAAGACCTTGATACTGGGTCCAGTAAATAGTAGAAGACTTAAGGACATTAGTATAGAACAGAGGGTAGGTTTCTGGTATTGTATAAACATAAATAACACATAAGGAAGGGAAACCCGAGGCCTGTAAACAGTAAATTAATATTAGACAAACATAAAGGTATGTTTTCAGGCACTCGTAAGAAATAAAGAAGTAGAACACTTGGACAACAGAAAAACAACAGACGTGAGTGGCTTACCCAGGGTTCGAACCCCGTACCTTCCGTACGACAACTCCGCCTAGCTATCAAGCGAATCACACTGACCCCACGGCCAGCTAGGCATCCCCAAAAAAAAGATGCTTTGCTGGCTATTTATCAGTGCGAAACACACAAGATAACACCGGAAGTATACAGTGGGCAACTCAGCCCTTAAATGACGCAATCACTTCTGTTGTTCTCCTATTAACAGTATGTGTCAGTCCAAACAAGACAAAGACCTTGATACTGGGTCCAGTAAATAGTAGAAGACTTAAGGACATTAGTATAGAACAGAGGGTAGGTTTCTGGTATTGTATAAACATAAATAACACATAAGGAAGGGAAACCCGAGGCCTGTAAACAGTAAATTAATATTAGACAAACATAAAGGTATGTTTTCAGGCACTCGTAAGAAATAAAGAAGTAGAACACTTGGACAACAGAAAAACAACAGACGTGAGTGGCTTACCCAGGGTTCGAACCCCGTACCTTCCGTACGACAACTCCGCCTAGCTATCAAGCGAATCACACTGACCCCACGGCCAGCTAGGCATCCCCAAAAAAAAGATGCTTTGCTGGCTATTTATCAGTACGAAACACACAAGATAACACCGGAAGTATACAGTAGGCAACTCAGCCCTTAAATGACGCAATCACTTCTGTTGTTCTCCTATTAACAGTATGTGTCAGTCCAAACAAGACAAAGACCTTGATACTGGGTCCAGTAAATAGTAGAAGACTTAAGGACATTAGTATAGAACAGAGGGTAGGTTTCTGGTATTGTATAAACATAAATAACACATAAGGAAGGGAAACCCGAGGCCTGTAAACAGTAAATTAATATTAGACAAACATAAAGGTATGTTTTCAGGCACTCGTAAGAAATAAAGAAGTAGAACACTTGGACAACAGAAAAACAACAGACGTGAGTGGCTTACCCAGGGTTCGAACCCCGTACCTTCCGTACGACAACTCCGCCTAGCTATCAAGCGAATCACACTGACCCCACGGCCAGCTAGGCATCCCCAAAAAAAGATGCTTTGCTGGCTATTTATCAGTACGAAACACACAAGATAACACCGGAAGTATACAGTGGGCAACTCAGCCCTTAAATGACGCAATCACTTCTGTTGTTCTCCTATTAACAGTATGTGTCAGTCCAAACAAGACAAAGGCCGTGGGGTCAGTGTGATTCGCTTGATAGCTAGGCGGAGTTGTCGTACGGAAGGTACGGGGTTCGAACCCTGGGTAAGCCACTCACGTCTGTTGTTTTTCTGTTGTCCAAGTGTTCTACTTCTTTATTTCTTACGAGTGCCTGAAAACATACCTTTATGTTTGTCTAATATTAATTTACTGTTTACAGGCCTCGGGTTTCCCTTCCTTATGTGTTATTTATGTTTATACAATACCAGAAACCTACCCTCTGTTCTATACTAATGTCCTTAAGTCTTCTACTATTTACTGGACCCAGTATCAAGGTCTTTGTCTTGTTTGGACTGACACATACTGTTAATAGGAGAACAACAGAAGTGATTGCGTCATTTAAGGGCTGAGTTGCCCACTGTATACTTCCGGTGTTATCTTGTGTGTTTCGTACTGATAAATAGCCAGCAAAGCATCTTTTTTTGGGGATGCCTAGCTGGCCGTGGGGTCAGTGTGATTCGCTTGATAGCTAGGCGGAGTTGTCGTACGGAAGGTACGGGGTTCGAACCCTGGGTAAGCCACTCACGTCTGTTGTTTTTCTGTTGTCCAAGTGTTCTACTTCTTTATTTCTTACGAGTGCCTGAAAACACCTTTATGTTTGTCTAATATTAATTTACTGTTTACAGGCCTCGGGTTTCCCTTCCTTATGTGTTATTTATGTTTATGCAATTAAAATACACACTGCCATGTAACAGCTATAGAAACATCACAATGCAGCTACAGAAGCACACAACCAGCAGCCACATCACAGCTACATTAACACCACAAGCAGCAGTGACATCACCACTACAGAAGCATGAAACCAGCAGTCACATTATAATTACATAAAGATCACAACCAGCAGTCACATCACAGCTACATCACCTCTACAGAAGCATGCAACCAGCAGTCACATTATAATCACATCACAGCTACATTAACATCACAAACAGCAGTCACATCACAGCTACATAAGCACACAACCAGCAGTCACATCACAACTACAGAAACACTACAACCGACATCAAAACTACAGAAACATCACCACTAACAGCCATATCACAACTACATAAGGGCTCACAATGTCTGTGCTTTTGCCTACCCACTCACCCAGGCAGACAGATGGGGTGTGTATTATGCTGGGCCTTTGCTGTTAAAGTTGTCATTGTCAATCAATCTTGTATGGCTGGCAATGCCCAGGCTACTCTATTCCTGATTTTAGTAATCAAAACTCACTAGCAGGTCAGTTCAGCACTGCATACTCGTTACAAACCATATACAAATACATATAAAAAAAGAGGGCTAATATACTCACACAAATAAACTCAGAAATGTCCACTGAAATGACTTGGCCACTCTGTTATCATGTCTATGTAACCAAATTAGAGTACTAAATGCTCAAAGAAAAAATTTTTTTTTTAAACTGAAATCCTATGCTCCATTGTCCTTGTGTTACCACAGAACTGGCCCCTTTTGACTAGCTTCAACAAATAATTTCTTATTATTTGCAAATACTGACTGAAATTACTTGACTTTTTTAGTGCAACTTAAGTCTAAAACATAAAAAAAATTTACATGCTACAACAGTCATTTTTTTAAACAGCTCAGTTATGAACTAATGCTCAAAGTTTGTGCATCTCTTGCCTTGTCTGGCAAATGATGTCCTACTGAGAAAGCAACTGATCATCTAAGATATGTTCAGGAAACTAAAACAAAACCAAAAAAACAAGTCATGAAAACCAAGGTAAACGTGTCAGATAGAAACATAATTTGATTGTCATGTTTTTATGCCGGGTGGCTCCCTGAAACTTATGTCCACAGTCTGACTAATGAAAATGTAGGACACTTACTACAAATAATGTTCACAATAATAACAAAAATGCTTCCTGGCGAACATTCCTATCATCTGGCACGTAACATTTTAAAAAGTTCTGAACAGTGAACATTATGGACTAGTTCACACACTTTGCCTGCTCAGCTCACAAGAGCAGCATCTCTGACATGTGTACACCACCTAGCTTAAACTAGATGTTTTTACTGTATTCAGTTACACACATTTTCAGCACATCCACTTACACAAAGTTTCCGTGTATCCACCATATTTACATAAACTTTTCTTGTATTCAGCTGGTCAGAAAAATGTAACCTTATCCAGATTCAATCACCTCCCATGTATCTAGTTTCAACCCCTGTGAAAAATATGGCTGCTGCCCAGTTGAATCCAGTTAAGTCCGACAATTTAAGATTACCCAGATATAAATTTTACCCTGTATCTGGTTTACATTTTACCCTGCATACAGTCTAAGTCAGACACTTTCAATTAATTCAGTTGCGATTTTTCTGTGTATCCAGCTTCAGAATGACCTTTGCATACTATCAAGTTACAGCTATATTCAATGTATCCAGTTACAATCCTACTTTTTTGGGGGTTTCATAATGTCCACTGTTTCAAGATAACTTGAAACACTGTTTCTTACTTAGTCGTTCCCCTTCTACCGTGAGGTGTAGAGGTTTGGAAGAGAGAGCGCCAGACTATCCTATCGGCTGTCTTCCTCCTGGCCTGGTTCCATTCTAGTCCTCGGTCCTTCAAAGATTGTCTAATGTTGTCCTCCCAGCGGACTCTGGGTCGTCCTGGATGACTGGCTCTTTGTTTCCCATGCTTGTCGTGGTAGCCGATCTTCTCCTATTCTGCAGACATGGCCAAACCATCTTAGTTGGGACTGTTCTACTTGGGTCTGCAGGTGGTGGGATTTTAGGCCTTGACGTTTCGTCTGGTTGCGAAACAGTTTCATTCAGTTTAAAGTTCGCAACCATCAAGCATTTTCGTAGCATCCGGGGGGGGGAGGACCTGTTCACAGAATCCAGTTAAAAAATATGCCACACAAATAAAATTCACAATGAAATAAAAGATGAATGTGTTCACAACACAGCAATAAGAAGAATTTAAAGTCTGAATCAAATAAATACATATCAACACTGCGTATGCTGCATTACTGATGTTAAGTTATGAGCTATTTGCCCATGACTGAGGTAGCCTGAGACTAAATGTAGTCAAGGATGGAAGTTTATTCTCAAGTTCGCTCTGGAAATAAATGTCCACATGAACGTTATGATGACAGATTTGATACCATTTGTATTTAAATCTGAATATTCATTCCTTTTTATTTATGCACATTCATTAAGTCACGTTTTGTATGCATAAAGACAATATCCATTCCACATCACTACTGTAAGAACTCCCCACACTCCATGTAACTGTCACAAAAGTTGTCACATGATTAAGGACTAAACATCTAGTTACCCAAAAATGTATTCATTTAAAGCAGTCACGAGATTCTGATTCTGACCATTAGTTCATCGATCGAGGCAATCCTCTAGCGCATCGTTTATTTAAAGAAATCTTATTCAATCCTGATGTCATAACTACACGCTCTATCAGTAGCTTCCTGTTTCCACACAAAGTAAAATTATAAATGGTAGTGAGGATGTAATTCACACAACTGACCTGTCATTTCCGTTAGTAAACATTCTGCTGGAGAACGTTCTCCATGAATGTAAAGTTTTTCCAGTCCAGATCCAAACTCCGGATGTGGTGCCAACAATAACCATCATTAAATACTTTATCATGAAGACATTGAAATCTGGCCATGATTTGGAGATGACCCCATTAGGACAACTTATATCTAAATGCTTGCACTCGCTGACATACCAGGCAACCATCCACTTGTTACGAGAAGCTTGTTCATACAAGTAGCAAGCGATGACAATGGTAGCAGGAACAGTGTAGAGAACAGAGAAAATTCCAATCCGAACCATCAGCTTCTCTAGTTTGTCAGTCTTGGTACCATCACTCTTCATAACTGTACGAATACGAAACAGAGAAACAAATCCTGCAAGAAGAAAGGAAGTGCCAATGATGAGATATACAACCAGCGGAGCTAGCACAAAACCCCTCAGAGCATCATCATCAAAGATTCCTGTGTAACAAACACCGCTGAGAACATCTCCATCTACCTGGCCCATAGCCAAAATTGCTATCGTTTTAATGGCTGGTACAGCCCAGGCTGCCAGATGAAAGTACTGTGAATTGGCCTCGATAGCTTCATGACCCCACTTCATACCAGCAGCGAGGAACCAGGTCAAAGTCAAAATGACCCACCAAATGGAGCTGGCCATGCTGAAGAAGTACAGCATCATGAAGAGAATGGTGCAGCCCTCTTTCTTGGTTCCCTGTGTCACAACTTGCATCATATCTTCCTTTTTAGCATTTACATTTGTAGGCTCAAAGGGCCCACTACAGGAAATTTTCTCTCTCAGTGCAAAGCCAACAACGTACGCAAGGGCCACCATAAAGTAGCATCCAGACAGGAATATAATAGGTCGCTCGGGGTATCTGAACCTCTGCATGTCAATCAGGAAAGTCAGTACAGTAAAAAGCGTTGAGGCCATGCAAATACAGGACCATATGCCAATCCACCACCTTGAAAAATTAAGCTCACTCCTGTCAAAAAACAAGTTATGGCAAGGAGCCCCACAGTTCTTCTCCAAGTGGTCTCCTACTTTCAGATGGTAGTCAAAACCTTTGGGCATAGTAAGCACTGCTGGACAATGGAATCCAAAATCATGTGATTGCAGTCCATTTCCCCAACTTGGGGCACTTCTTCCTGTCAAACAAATACAGAAATATAAGCTTATATCAAATCTACTTTTAGCAAACAACAATCCTACTCACGTCTTCTGACAGACAATATGTATGACATATAAGGATTAAAACAACATTAGTAGTTATGTGTTGTGCAAGAGATTTTACTGTTCAAGCTTACAGTAGTGGTCTTCTCTGTTTACATATTGTTTTATGGTAATGAACCATACAGCTTCTTCTTCCTTCCCTTCTTCTTCTTCCAAGACCACGCCTGGTGGCATAGGCAATAATGTCTCTTCACAACTTCCTGTCTCCAGTACTATTAATCAATTCTGCTGTTGACTTCTTTTCATGCCGTGATGTCAAACTGTCCAGTACCTTCTCTCTTTGTTGTCCTCTGTCTATTTTTCCTTCAATCTTTCCTGTTGTAATGATACATTCCAGCTTTCTTCTTCTCATGACATGCCCTAAGAAAGTGGATTCCTTCTTATAATCAACATGGACTAAGGACTGGTTGTTCATCTGAGCTTTGCTATCTCTATGATATACATAAATTGATTGAAGTTGTCTCCATACTATAAAACTGGGATGGCCAACTAGGCAACGTTTGGGAGTCTTAATATTGGAGGAGATATTGGAAATAGCCATCCATATACTATAAACAGACTTTGTAACAAGAAATATGTTTACTTACTTTTCATGCTCATACAAGATTACGTCAAAATTTTAAAAAATGGTCTCTTACAAATGCATGTCATTGGTATCTCATCTTGCTAGTAAATCTTTTTCTAGCATCTCTATGGTGAAAATATAAAATAATTTTTTTTTTTTTAATTTTTCAGCACATTTTTATATAATTTTAGATAGGTAATGAGAGCCAAGCCACTGACTTGAGCGAGCTGCACTAAGGTCACCTGGGCTATATAGCAATTACAAAAAAGTTTCTTTGGAATAACAGAAACTTGTTTTAATGAGAACCTTTCAACATAGATCTTAATATTACTGATTATCATGGCATACTATGCCGGGAATGCATCCGATTGATAGAGTGGTTAGAGCAATGGCCTTTCACAGCAAAGGTGCCAGGTTTGAAACAAGGTGGCGCCACACTCCAATTTACCAAGCTACAAATGAGTACCTAACCCTGCTCTTGAGTTAGGGAAGGAAAAAAGCAGTGAGGAAGGGAACAGGTCACCCCATCTCTTGATGCAGATCCTAGTATAGTAAAGTCTCTAACGCTTCACTCCCCAATGTCAATATCTGCTAATGGACTACCTTTACCCAGATCTCTTTGAAAGGTGAAACTGTTGTAACTGCCTATGTCCACAGTGTGGTGAAGTGGGATGTTATAAATATTTATAGGGGACTTAGTGTACTGACTGAGATCAGCTGTGAAGGTATATATATCTAATAAGAGTAGTGTATTATATATAACCTTACTTGCTGCCACATATGTATACCTCAGTCAGAATTATTCTGGAATAGTGTGATGACTACGTTATATGTCTAGGGTATGTGTATGATGAAGTGTAAGTCAAAACAACAACAGACAGATCAACAATTTAATTTATTCCACTACACTTGACAACACTGTGACACTCACATACATAAAACACTCTACAAGGATATCTTAAAGGAGTCACTGATAACTTTTCAAATAACAATATGTATTCATTGCTGTCATGAATGAATATGTGTCCTCATTCAAATACAAAGGGAACCAGGAATCACAATCAATTTTAATTACAAGTTATAAGTACAGAATTTATCAATATGAATATTGTAGTGACATATATTTTTAATAGTATCCCATGTGTGTCAGTTGTGTAGTAGTAATATGAGGTAATACTGGTTTTGTTTTGTTCAAGCTCTGTTGGTATTTGTCATCATGACTTCAATAGTTTGTCTTTATTGGAACTAGTATTGGAGATGTTCTCAGTTCCTGATATTAAAACAATTTAATTCCCCTCTTAATGTTATTTTTACAATGTCATTTTAAGATGGGGTACATAATGTTGAGCTCAGCTGGCCAGATCAGCTTATCTTGCGTGATGGCGGCAGGAAAAGACTCCTCTGCTCGATTTCTCCCCTGTGCTCTGGAGACACCTCACTGATAGCTAAATGGACCAAGGAGTATGCTGTCCGACTCTGGATTCAGCAAAGCTCTGACCAGGTGCTGCTCAATAACGTCAAGACCACGGTCCCTGAAAACAAGAAGGATGTACCTTCTACTTCATAACTAATTGATACTCTAGTTCTACACTGAGCACAATACATCACAAACATTGAGTTCAGAGCGTTAGGCCAACTGTCAGCTTCATCTGAAATACTTTATACCAGTATTAACCTCCTTAATGGTTACTACGCCTCTGCACTTCCAGCATTATTTCTGTCTAATCAATAATCTAGGTGTCAGTGTACTGTTTGGCCATTCCATGCAGTTTTACTTTCCTCCGACACCTTCTGTTCAGGCTGGAGCATTATAGGCTTTACATCATGTTTGCTACTGAACTACACATATATACAGGCATAAATTAACAATTCACATTCAATTTTCATTAAAAGATACTGAATGTTTCAAGCTTACCACAATTCATGGAAATAAACACAGATACGTTGACTAGCAATGAATTCTGGCACAAATACTGGCACAAATTCCCATCTGCTTATGTTCCAGGCTTTTATTTAGCAAAAATATGAGCTGGCTTCAACGCACTGTTGCTTTATCAAGCTTATTTGAACTAGTGGTCTCGAACTAACGCTCCTAAGTGATTATATCAGCGAGTCTGGCCAATGGAGCCACGTTTCGACAAGTGTTTGAAAAAATTTTACCTTCCTACGTCTCCCCTAACAACCAAGGATAGCATTTATAGTCCGACTAATCGTGTTTAGCCTTACATATCATTCCAGCCAATCAGTTCAAATGTAACTTGTGGCCCATTTCCCGTACAATGGTGGTTTAAAAAATCTACCACTGAGCGATTCTGATTTTGGGTGTTGTCTGACAGCACCATCATTTTATTTTGGCTATAACTTGTTAATTCCTAGACTATTTGCGTAACGTTTTACATATTCTTTGTCAGCAAGCCCTAAGGAACCCAAATATACAAATTTAAAAGAGCTAAGTGGCTGCGTTCAAAATATGCAATTTCTTCTACCTCCTGTTTCGAAGATGTGCTGTCTGGGTACTGTAATGTTTTCAAACGTAAACCCATCTAATGTTATCTTTTCTAATAAGCGTTTTTCAAGATTTTAAAACCTAACTCTGGGAAGGTTAGTGTTTTTATCACTGTCCGTCTGAAAAAAAGTTAGTGCATGTGGCCTTACACGCGTGATAGTAGTAAGTGTGTATCGCGTTACGCTTGTTGGGGTGGCATTAATAGCGAGACGCGTGTTCAATTTTGCATGCGTTCCTGATTTTCAGCCCTCCCTTCTCTTTCTATTTGAGTCCATCTGTTCGTTCGTTTTGGTAACGCAGTATAATTAATGTTAGGATTAATTTAGGTCATTACGCATTGTGCCTCTCAATGTTTTTCTCAGAAATGCAATACCCGTTTTAATGTGTTGTGGAAACGCTTGTATTTATGCAGTGGCTTATATTTAACGTGGAAACGTTACAATTTGCAGACGAAGCATAAAACAAAGGGGATTTCGAGTACTGTCATTGTGACAGCACTGTTCTTTACCATTCTTCTTCCTTTCTTTATTATATGTATTTATTAGGCTTTATATTTACTTGATAATTTATATATGTGGATTAGAATATTCCACGACATCTCCCCTCTTAAAACAGACATTATATGTCAGTCCTTTATTCTATATACACATAGAGAAATTTATTATTAGTTCTGGGGTTTACGGTGATTCTCATCACACGGATGGCGGCTTAAAAAATCCGCTCCCAAATTTGTTTTTCCAGATATATACTCAATGCTAAAATTATAGGGAGCCAAAAGCAAGGACCATCGGAGTAACCTAGAGTTCTCATGCTTAGCCTGGGCTAGAAACGATAAAGGTTTGTGGTCCGTTTGCAACTTAAATGCCTTCCCATACAGATAAATATTGAATTTCTTTATTGCCCATATTACTGCAAGACATTCTTTTTCGCTAGTTGAGTAGTTGATTTCAGCTTTATTCAATTTTCTGCTAGCATATGCCACTGGGCTTAATTCCCCATCCAATGCATCTGATTTCTGTAGTAGAGTTGCACCCAACCCAATATTACTTGCATCCGTCCTTACTATGAATTCTTGACTTAAGTCAGGTAATTTCAAAATAGGTTTACTTGTGAGCTTTTCCTTCAATTCTTGGTAAGCCATTTCACATTGTGGGGTCCATGTAATGCGATCTGGATGTCCTTTACGTGTCAAATCAGTTAACGGTGCACATATGGAATTAAAGTTCCTGATATACTTCTGGTAGAAACCACATAATGAGACAAAGGATCTCACGTCCTTCTTGGTTTGTGGTCTCGGGGCTTTCTTTAGTTTCTCTAAGTTCTTTGGGTCAGGGGTCATGTTTCCCTGATAAACTGTGTGTCCCAAAAATTCCAATTCTTTACATCCAACGCAACATTTGGTTGGTCGGGCTGTTAAATTTGCTTCCCCAAGTCGATCAAACAGCATCTTCAGAGAGTCAATGTGTTCCTCAAATGTTTCTGTTGCTATAAGGATATCATCCATGAAATTTGTTATACATGGATTATTCAGAGGGTCCAATAACTTCTCATCATTCTAGAGAAGACACTAGGCGCATTCTTCAATCCAAATGGCAATCTATTAAACTCATAGTGTCCTTCTGAGGTACTAAAGGCTAGGTATGGTCTAACCTCAGGCTTTACTGGAATCTGATAGTATCCTTTACTCAAATCCACTTTTGAGAAATATTTAGCTTTATTTAGTCTGGCAAACAGCTGATTTGTATCCGGCAATGGATCCACCTGTCCTTCTGTAATAGCATTCAGTCTCCTGTAATCTATACAGAGTCTATGTTCTCCAGAGGGCTTCCTTAAGAGTACAACACCGGAACTATATGAGATTCACTGTGCGAAATAATTCCTTCCTTCAACAGATAGTCTATCTCTTCCTTCAAAGCTTTCTCCTTAGCAAACGGAATCGAATATGGTTTCATACAGACAGGTGTGGGGTCTATCAGTTTCATATCATATTCCAATAGGTTTGTATGCCCTGGTCGGTCTGTTAACACCTCTGCATGATTATTTAGAACCTGTTGCACTCTCTCTTTCTGAGTTTTCGTTAAATGTGTACTGATTTTCACCTGTGCTGCTGTCTCACAGGGGTGTAATGGATATTCAAATGATGAAAGTGGTTCCTTTTTCATCTCCATGGCGATGGACAAGGTCAACAAGTGTGTCTCTTCCTGATGTTCTCTTTCCAAATATTTCTTCAGGAGATTCACATGATAGATTTTTTCTTTCCCCTTCTTATCTATCTTATAATTTGTTCTAGACACCTTCTCTAAAACTGTATATGGACCCTGCCATCCAATTTGTAACTTATTCTGACTCCCGGGCAAAAGAAGCAGTACTTTCTCTCCCACAGCCAAATTTCTGTCTTTCGCCTTCCTGTTATAATAGGCAGCATGTTTCTTCCTGGCTTGTTTCAAATTTTCATTGGCAAGTTTCCAGCCAGTTTTTAAACGAGTGGTCAGCTCATTCACATATTGGTATGAAGATGTAATGTTTTCCTCTGCCTTTTCATCAGTCCACGTTCTTAACAAAGCTTCGAGTGGACCTTTTATTGGCCTTCCAAACAATAATGTTGCCGGGGCCATACCGGTTGAACTATGGGGTACCTCCCTATAAGCAAAGAGGGCGGCGTGCAGGTACTGGTCCCATGTATCTGGTTTTTCGTGTGCCAACTTTCTCAGGATCGACATCAATGTGCCGTTAAATCTTTCCACTTGGCCGTTCCCTTGGGGATGATACACACTACAATGGAAGTGTTTGGCCTGGAAGATCCTGAAAACTTCTTCAGTTAGTTTCCCCTTGAACTGAGAGCCATTATCAGTCAAGATTTGATTGGGAAAGCCTAACCTTGTGAAAATTGTGAGCAATGCCTCTGCCACATGTTTAGAATCAATCGATGACAGGGCTACTGCCTCTCCCCACATAGAACAAGTGTCCACCAGAGTCAGAATGTAGCTGTTCCTTCTCTTGGTTCGGGTGAGAGGTCCCACAAGATCCACGGCAACTCTCTCAAAGGTGTTCCCACTATGGGCATTTCCCCCAGAGTTGCTGGTGCAGTCCAATGTTTAGGTGCTACTCGTTGGCACTCTGGACAGGATTTTACATATCTTTTGATATCTTCAGTTATTCCTGGCCAGAAATAGTGACAAGCTATTCGCTGTCCTGTTGCGCTGATTCCCATATGACCACTGAAGGGAATCGCATGCCCTAGTTCCAACACTTTAGTCCTATATGAAGTGGGAAGGACCAGCTGTCCGTGACCATTGGATTCAGATCCAGCCTTCCTATATATCAGTTTGTTCTTCATATAAAACTCTCCCTTGCCTGGAGGTGTATGAGATTTGGGCAACTTCTTGAAACATGGCTTGAGTGTTTTGTCCTCAGCCTGTGCCTTCCTCATCTCATCTGGATGAGTATTTATTGGATTATCCTCCTCCTTTTTTGACTGTGATCTGGTCTGCACTGTTGCCAATATCACAGGTCTCTTGGGATTCCCCAAGAAGACATATCTACACCCCAATATTAGAGGGTAGATTGGCTCATTTATCACTGCTGCTTTTATGATTCCTTCCACATATCGCGTTTTCACTTTTATTCGGGCGACGGGAAGTGTCATGGTAGCTACATCCTTGGTTGCAGTTTGAATCTCCACTGTTTCTGTGGTGTATTGATCGGCCTGCACCAGGTGAGAACTCACAACGGAATCGTAATCTAAACCGGTATCATATAAACACCTTATAGTGACACCATTACAGATGACATCTTCACACACTGGGGGGTGGTATGGTTCCTGTAGTTCTTCAGGTTTGACCTTCTTTTCCTTTTTCCCCGATGTCATAGCAGCACAATGAGGAGGTTTCCTTCTACAATGGTCAGTGTCATGATTGTTCATCTTACAATTTTTACACCACCTTTTTCCTTGGTTGAAAGATTTTCTTTCATCATATTTCCTTTCATCGAATTGTGGGAATTTATTTTTATTTTCATACCGTGGCCTATCAAATTGGTGCTTACCTTTGTTTTGATCCTTAGGATCAAATTTATTAAAGTTCTGTGGTGCCCTAAAGTTATCCACTTGTTTCTTTTTATTACCTGTTACCTCTGCTTGAGCTGCTTGATACCTTTCAGCAACATTTAGCAACTCACCCAGCCTCTCTGCACCTTGTTCCATGAGAAACTTTCTCAGGTCTGGAGCCATGGACTCTCTTAGCTGCTCTATAAGGACCATTTCCTTAAGATCTTGGGTTTTCCCCAGAGAAGTCCATTTCTCCAAGTATGTCTCTATTCGTGCAGAGAACTGGTGATAGGTTTCACCTGACAGTAGTTTAGCATTCCTAAATTTTTTCCTATAAAATTCTGCATTCTTTTCATATCTTAACAAAAGAGCCTGCTTTAGCATGTCATAATTTTCCTGATCACCTCTGCTCATTTTTGCAAAAACTTCATAAGCTGCCCCACGAAGTCCTTGAGATAACTTTAAGCTCCACCTTTCTCTCTCTCTAACCCATACGTGGTAGCTAATAGTTCGTACCTATTTAGATAGCTCTCTATATCATCGTCTTTCTCAACAAAATGATCTAAATGAAAATTCATAGCTGAGGTTGAGGCTCCTTGGCTAGCAGTGGCATCAGAGGCAAAGGGACTGGCACCATTTTCAGGAGCATGGCCTTGAAACTCAAACTCCCTTAGTCGTAACTCATGTTCCCTTTGTAATCTTTTATCTTCTGCTTCCCTTTCTGCAGCTAATTTCTTCTCTTCCCTTTCTGCAGTCAATCTTCTTTCTTCTGCTTCCCTTTCTGCAGCTAATTTCTTCTCTTCCCTTTCTGCAGCCAATCTTTTGTCTTCTCTTTCTGCTTCCAATTTCTTAGCCTCAGCCTCAATCTGCAACCTCTTAGTCTCAGCCTCAAATTGTAACTTCTTAGTCTCAGCCTCAGCCTCAAATTGTAACTTCTTAATTTCCCTTTCAGCCTCTAACTTTCTTTCGGCTTCAAACCTTCTTTCTTCGCGTTCAATAAATTTGTCACATTCCGTAGTGACATAGGCAACCATAACTTGCCCATCTAATCCTAACTCTTTTGCAGTCTGAACAGCAGCAGATCGAAATTTGGCCAGGTCCGCCATTGTCTATCAGGTAAATTTATACAATGTCTAACCAACAATTCAATCTCTAAATATATATCTAATGGACAACACAGGCACCGTGAGCTCAACCTTATTTAATTCCACCCAAGGATACCTTTTAATTCTTATTATTCCCTGAAGTGAATTACCCCCAATATTTTTAATAGGTAAAGATTCAAAATCCCAAGAGCGAGACCCCAATATATGTGGTGAAGTGGGATGTTATAAATATTTATAGGGGACTTAGTGTACTGACTGAGATCAGCTGTGAAGGTATATATATATCTAATAAGAGTAGTGTATTATATATAACCTTACTTGCTGCCACATATGTATACCTCAGTCAGAATTATTCTGGAATAGTGTGATGACTACGTTATATGTCTAGGGTATGTGTATGATGAAGTGTAAGTCAAAACAACAACAGACAGATCAACAATTTAATTTATTCCACTACACTTGACAACACTGTGACACTCACATACATAAAACACTCTACAAGGATATCTTAAAGGAGTCACTGATAACTTTTCAAATAACAATATGTATTCATTGCTGTCATGAATGAATATGTGTCCTGATTCAAATACAAAGGGAACCAGGAATCACAATCAATTTTAATTACAAGTTATAAGTACAGAATTTATCAATATGAATATTGTAGTGACATATATTTTTAATAGTATCCTATGTGTGTCAGTTGTGTAGTAGTAATATGAGGTAATACTGGTTTTGTTTTGTTCAAGCTCTGTTGGTATTTGTCATCATGACTTCAATAGTTTGTCTTTATTGGAACTAGTATTGGAGATGTTCTCAGTTCCTGATATTAAAACAATTTAATTCCCCTCTTAATGTTATTTTTACAATGTCATTTTAAGATGGGGTACATAATGTTGAGCTCAGCTGGCCAGATCAGCTTATCTTGCGTGATGGCGGCAGGAAAAGACTCCTCTGCTCGATTTCTCCCCTGTGCTCTGGAGACACCTCACTGATAGCTAAATGGACCAAGGAGTATGCTGTCCGACTCTGGATTCAGCAAAGCTCTGACCAGGTGCTGCTCAATAACGTCAAGACCACGGTCCCTGAAAACAAGAAGGATGTACCTTCTACTTCATAACTAATTGATACTCTAGTTCTACACTGAGCACAATACATCACAAACATTGAGTTCAGAGCGTTAGGCCAACTGTCAGCTTCATCTGAAATACTTTATACCAGTATTAACCTCCTTAATGGTTACTACGCCTCTGCACTTCCAGCATTATTTCTGTCTAATCAATAATCTAGGTGTCAGTGTACTGTTTGGCCATTCCATGCAGTTTTACTTTCCTCCGACACCTTCTGTTCAGGCTGGAGCATTATAGGCTTTACATCATGTTTGCTACTGAACTACACATATATACAGGCATAAATTAACAATTCACATTCAATTTTCATTAAAAGATACTGAATGTTTCAAGCTTACCACAATTCATGGAAATAAACACAGATACGTTGACTAGCAATGAATTCTGGCACAAATACTGGCACAAATTCCCATCTGCTTATGTTCCAGGCTTTTATTTAGCAAAAATATGAGCTGGCTTCAACGCACTGTTGCTTTATCAAGCTTATTTGAACTAGTGGTCTCGAACTAACGCTCCTAAGTGATTATATCAGCGAGTCTGGCCAATGGAGCCACGTTTCGACAAGTGTTTGAAAAAATTTTACCTTCCTACGTCTCCCCTAACAACCAAGGATAGCATTTATAGTCCGACTAATCGTGTTTAGCCTTACATATCATTCCAGCCAATCAGTTCAAATGTAACTTGTGGCCCATTTCCCGTACAATGGTGGTTTAAAAAAATCTACCACTGAGCGATTCTGATTTTGGGTGTTGTCTGACAGCACCATCATTTTATTTTGGCTATAACTTGTTAATTCCTAGACTATTTGCGTAACGTTTTACATATTCTTTGTCAGCAAGCCCTAAGGAACCCAAATATACAAATTTAAAAGAGCTAAGTGGCTGCGTTCAAAATATGCAATTTCTTCTACCTCCTGTTTCGAAGATGTGCTGTCTGGGTACTGTAATGTTTTTAAACGTAAACCCATCTAATGTTATCTTTTCTAATAAGCGTTTTTCAGGATTTTAAAACCTAACTCTGGGAAGGTTAGTGTTTTTATCACTGTCCGTCTGAAAAAAAGTTAGTGCATGTGGCCTTACACGCGTGATAGTAGTAAGTGTGTATCGCGTTATGCTTGTTGGGGTGGCATTAATAGCGAGACGCGTGTTCAATTTTGCATGCGTTCCTGATTTTCAGCCCTCCCTTCTCTTTCTATTTGAGTCCATCTGTTCGTTCGTTTTGGTAACGCAGTATAATTAATGTTAGGATTAATTTAGGTCATTACGCATTGTGCCTCTCAATGTTTTTCTCAGAAATGCAATACCCGTTTTAATGTGTTGTGGAAACGCTTGTATTTATGCAGTGGCTTATATTTAACGTGGAAACGTTACAATTTGCAGACGAAGCATAAAACAAAGGGGATTTCGAGTACTGTCATTGTGACAGCACTGTTCTTTACCATTCTTCTTCCTTTCTTTATTATATGTATTTAGTAGGCTTTATATTTACTTGATAATTTATATATGTGGAGGGAGCCGCGCTAGCGTAGTGGTTACAACACCGCTCTGGCGACCGGGTGATACAGGATCAAACCCGGGCGACGCCATTTGAGGATTTTTCGTCGACCGGGATTTGGACTGGATTAACTCGAGACCTGGCGAGAACATTTGAAGGAGTGTCGTCGACCAGGGACTGGCGGCTCCTGAGCCGACCCAGCTGCAATGGGTACCTCCGAAATCGGCGAGTATTTGCCTGAATGGCGAGGGACATTTGTCTCTGTACAAGAAATAAAGGGATACTCACGTAAAATCAATGTCAGGTTAGACATAAATGATAACCTGAGATTTCGCCTCGAGTATTAGCGGGCGAACGAAAAAAAAAAAAAAAAAAAAAAAAAAAAAAAAAAAAAAAAAAAAAAAAATATATGTGGATTAGAATATTCCACGACACACAGTCTCAAAAGTGATAAACGGTCCGTGCCTTGACCAAGAAGTTTCTGATGTTAAATGTTTTTGGCCCCAGGTCTCATTTCATCATTAGTTTACTTTGTGCTCCTTACAAAGAATGGAAACCCCCCCCCCCCATAGCTGTCCCCTTGCAGGAAGCCTGCACCAACCATTCACATGCTGTTGCAGCTGTGGTTTCTGTGACAATTTACTTTACATGATGAGATTGCCAGGCCCCATGCAAAACCTCATATAATCAATCAGTTTGAAAAACTGTGGCCTATTCTTTCTTTGTCTTTTCACAGACCCCCCAGAACTGCACCTGGCAGATTCTCATTTGCATCCACACTACTGGTAGGATTGTTATACCACAATCCTGAAGCCAGAGCAGTCAGATCACTTTTCCAATATGATGGTTGATGTTTGGGCCTTACTTACTTACTCGTTCCTCTTCTACCATGAGGTGTAGAGGTTTGTAAGAGAAAGTGCCATACTATTTTATCAGCTGTCTTCCTCCTGGCTTGGTTCCATTCTAGTCCTCGGTCCTTCAAAGATTGTCTAATGTTGTCCTCCCAGCGGACTTTGGGTCATCCTGGAGGTCTGGATCCCTGGCTCTTAGTTTCCCATGCTTGTCATGGTAGCCGATCTTCTCCCATTCTGCAGACATGGCCAAACCATCTCAGTTGGGACTGTTCTATGGGTCTGCAGGGGTTGGGTTTTTAGGCCTTGACGTATCGTCTGGTTGCAGACCATGTCTCTTCTTGTTACTTCAACCACCTTCCTCAGATACCTCATTTATGAGGGTTTTAGGACTATAATGCATTCTGAGACAGTTCGATCCCTTGATATTATCCCTTTGGTTTTTGGCCACAATACAACCACGCCCCTTTAGCTCTTTCAGATGTGGGTCACGGGACCCCAAGATGCAGCAATAGTGAATGCAGTCAGCGACCCATAGCTGTACTGCTTGCATCAGGACCAGTGAACCAGAGCTGGTCAAGACCGCACTCCACCTCCACATGGTGGTCCTGGAAACAGTCTGCAGCAGTGCAGTCTGGCTGAGCGAGTGCGGATCGCAATGGGAAGGCAAACCCGGTGTAGTGGTTTTGATGGTATTGTATGGTGGTTATGTTACCTAGTGTACTGTATGAGGTCAGCTGTGAAGGCTCCTGAGATAAAAGTTTATGTGAATTACAGAAGGCCCTTCTTACTACCACTACGACCTCAAACAGACCTATCCTACTATCATGAACTGTTAGCTACGTTAAAAAGTCTAGGGTACTGAAATGTAATGTGTTGTAATATAATATACAGACACACACAGGTAATTAATAAGTCTAATAATATTAATAAAATCTATAACACACTGAACTAACTCAGACTGTTTTAGTTTATATGTTAACAATTTTTTTTTAATTTATTAGTTCTGAACCAATGTTTTATTTTGGTCAGAACATATGAAATGTTATGAAGTTATAAATGAAATGCATAAATATATAGCATAATAAAATGGAATTTGTGTACATAGGTATTTTATAAGACTGGTTAATATTAGTAATATCAATACTGTCTCTGGGAGAACTATTACTGGATGTGCTGTTGGGGTGGTGTCATCACTCCCACTCTGTGACTACAACAAGCTTTGTCCATTGACTTATAGACTGTAGTTAGATGTTATATTTCCCAAGAATTAAGTCTATATTTGATGGGGAAATATTTGTGAATAGTTGTGAATACTGGTGAATCTTCAGCAATCCACGTATTCACTTATCTCGTCTGTGACGATCTGATACAGGATTCCTGTGGCCCACTCCTCTCTGTAGCTGGAATACAATGTTAGGCTGCACCGACACAAATGTTAGGCGGCACACGCATCTGCCAGTGTATTCTTGCATAAGTATTTGGCACTACCTTTAGTGCCAAAACAGAAACTCACAATTCAGAACACAGTTAATACTAGCAAAACTCAGCTGAGCTGCTGGCTAGAGTATGGCGTCCCACTATATTTTATGTATTCTTCCGTGGAAAAACACCACTCGCAGTTAATAACTGTGTCCCTGGACAGACTTATATAAAATGGCAAAAATGTGTGTCTCTATCCCGCTAATATGAATACATTTGTCCAATCACAGACTTCCCCTCTAACTTTTTCAAATCTTCAAACCAAAAGTCAAATTTCAGTCAGATCTCAGTCAAGTATGTATTATTGTCTGTTGGTCCGTCTGTCTCTACTTGGTTTTTCACAAAAACACACTTGTTTCTTGGACCAACTACATGCAAAACCTACACAAACCTGCCTCCTAAGTTATTTTTAGCCACAATTCTCCAACCTTCCCCCTCTCGTTCATTACAGCTTGATTTTTGCATTTCCGTGTCTCAAGGACGCAAAATTGAAACTTTAGTGAAAGTATGCACAACAATACTGTTCGCCAGTCTGATGTGAACAATACAGTCTTTCGTCAATATCTTCCGTGTTATCTGTCCGTCTGTATAATTAAACGTATATTATTTCTCTGCTCAAGATGGGCTATCAAACTAGCTAGGTTTTATTTTCATAACATTATTATTAAGAAAAAGTTACTTTTTCAAGGGTAATTTTTTTAAAATTTGTTTTCGAACCTTCTCCACGGCGTTTGCCGCTGAATTCAAATAAAACAACCAAGTACCGTAAAACGTCCAAGATATGACTGTTTCTAATAAGAGCTAAGGTCTTTTCTGTCCATTTCCTTACATTGTGTCAACTAGTGACGTGAATTTTTTTCCTTAAACTACAACTTGCGTCTTTTTGCCTTTTAGGTTCAAACACGTGTTCAGTCATATTTTTCCTTTTTTATATCTCCGTTTCCCTCCCGTCTACAAAGGTACCGTTTCATCTGCATGTTTAACTAGTTAGTTTGAATGGCGGTAGGAAATGCGGGCATGGGCGAGCATGTCTCCTAGTATCTTACGCATTATGTTTATCCCTACATGTTATCTTTATAATTGGAGATATTTTAACGTTGTATCACGGTCCCTAAAAAATGCCGTGCTGAAGTCGGATGTGTCAACCGAAAGGTGCAGATATCACAGCTTAGGCGTAAACAGACACAACGCAACCACCGTCCTTTTCAGGGCGAACGAGGAAGAAGATGTGGGTCACCACTGTAGAGCAGCGTGTCGCCATCGAGATCTATAACTTCTCGTCCTTTTTTCTTTGTTTCTGTTAAAGCCAGGATTTCTAATTTGGCTTTCAAAATCTCTTCCTTCCCATTCATACTTCTTGTGTTCCTTGTTCCGTAAGTCGTAGTCCATTCCAGTTCGTCGCCTTTAGAATCAGTCCGGTTTTCTCTCTTATGTTTCACATAATCAGGTTTTTAAGACAAACAGGTGATTGGCCTGTTGTATATTTGCATGGTGGAGGGGCTGCCTCCTTACGGCCTCCATCCTCCTTTTTCAGCCGGGCTTGGGACCGGCCTAGGCGGAGTTGATGTTTGGGCCACTTCCCTTAAATCATTATTTCTAGTAGATTTCACCATTGATGGTACGATGTAAAATACAACATGAGATAACTATCTCTAACCTGCTGTACTCTGCTACCTTGTTAACGCTTTAAGACTTCATGTTTCAATCCTTAAAAATGAATATTCAGTGGTTAAAATTTTTTTTTTTCGTGTTGAGGAGTGGTATTCTGGATGCTGACTTTGCAAATAAACTGAAATACAAACAGAACACTAACTAGACATCCAAATAAGATTATTAAAGCAAGTCTAGATTCTTTCTTACACTGATCATTTAGAACTAAACAGCCATTTACCTTCACTGCCAGTGATGCCAAGATGTTGAGTTGCTGCTTCAGAACCACCTATCAATGGGGCAAAAATGATGGGAGAAAAATAAAAACATATATAAGACTAGGCTATATCTATCAAAGTATACAATAAGCAATTTCTGATTCTAGTCTATTCCTCTTTTTTAACTTTTTATTTTAAATTAAATGGGAGAATAGCAAAATAGCATCGGATGAGCATTTGTCTCCACTCATCCATCATCTTGGGAGAGTCTACAGTGTTTAACGTAATTTTCAGTGATAGTTATGGTTCATTCATAACCCTCCACTCCCAAAGGAGCATAGGCCTTCAAAAAACACATGCCAAGTCCTCCTGTCACGTGCCATCATCTCAGGTTCTTTCCACGTTCTCCTCATCATTTTCACCTCTGTTTCCAGCTCTCTTCTCCATGTGCTTCTTGGTCTACCTCTGCCTCTCTTGCCCTGGGGGTTCCAGAACAAGGACTGCCTTGTAATACTATCAACAGGTTTCCTCAGTGTGTGTCCTATCCATCTCCATCGTCTTCTTTTCATCTCTTGTTCCACTGGCACTTGTCTAGTTCTTGTCATCAGTTCCATGTTGGTAACCTTGTCATACCATTTTAATCCCTCTATTCTTCGCAAAAACCCTTTTATGAAAGTCTGTAGCTTTTCGATTGTTGTCTTTGTTGTTCTCCATGTCTCAGAGCCATACAATAGGACTGACTTCACATTTGAGTTGAAGATTCTTATTTTCGTGTTGGATCCGATTTCTCTTATCTCCATATATTTCCCAATGCAATAAAAGCTCCTCTTGCTTTTTGTATTCTTAGTTTGATATCACTGTCTGCCCCTCCAACTTTGTTTATATTGCTGCCAAGATTTGTGTACGATTCTACATCTTGACTAAAAACAAGAATCTGAAAATAGTGAATCACCTATGTTATAACATTACAGGCCAACAACAGCAAAAGACATGATCAAATATCAAATGTATAAATTAAATGTACTAACAGGTTCCAGAACAGGTTCCAGAAAGTAAAAATTAACATTCAGCAAATAACAGCAATTATTAAGTCAGCACTGTTAACTTTTAAACTTCTCTTCTATTCTGGGGAGTAGAGATTTGCCAGAGAGCACCATGCTATCCTTTATCAGGTGTATAATGCGCCATTAATATCTCAAGTGGTTCTCAGTGTAAACTGTCGAAGGCCTTTTCATAGTCCACTAATATAATGTAAAGTAGCGAGTTCAATTTTAAGCTCTGTCAAACAAGTATGCAGTGTGGCTATCTGGCCTGTAAAGGCTCAAAATCTGCTTCTTGTTATCTCAACTGTTTGTCAATGTTTTAATCTCTCAGGGATGATCCTGCTTTATATTTTTCCTCGCATTGATTGTAACAATATTGATCTGTAATTTGTGTGTTCTTGCTAATGTGTCTGGCAGAATCTTGTAGAGATGGTATATTTAGAAGTTTCTCAAAACATTCTGTCCATGTGGCTAAGCGCTTTTCCATTCTTTTTCTTAGTAAGGCCATTTGATCCCTTGTTAGCTTATGTTTACTGTTGTGAAGATCTCTCATATTTTCTTTGAGCTGCAGCTTCCTTGGCCTCTCTTGTCAACATGGCTCCTCTTTCTTCTTTCATACTATGTACGTTTCATAAGCCTGGATCCTGGAACTTCTAGTTTTGCTTGTGTTCAAATCTATTTTATAATTTTTTATTTATTTGTTTTTATCTTAATGATGGTTTCATGCTGGCATTGCCCCCCCCCCTTTTCAGAACTTTTCTACATGCCTCACTTCATACATTTCTGATCTACTGCCAGTGGATCTTCTGTGCTTGCTGCAACACTTGGCACATATCATGAATGCAAGCAAATCATCTAGTGTGTTTTCGATCCTGCCCTCTCAATTATCTTTAAATACACATACATATATATACACACACACATATTTGGCCTATATATATACACACACACATATATATAAACATATATTTTCCAGATAAATTAGATTGCCGATACCTGATCAAGGTATCATTTTGCCTTTCCAATTAGCGTAAATTAAGTGTCACATTGTATGGATGTGCGTTTTCATTTGTCTCAAAATGTCAAGTCCCTCATCATGTTGTTAATAACGGAGAGCAGGGTGGGAAAGGTTGGGGTACTTTGGATGATACCCAATTCCCTATTTATGTCATAATCCAGATGTATTTTGAGAACCTCACCCGACCTTAACTTTCCCGCCATACCCTCACTAATCCTGATGTATTTATTTTTTGTCTGGTCTGTTTCCCGCATTACGTTTATTGAGAGTTGTTGACCTACTCTGAAAACAGTTGGTGTTATACACAAACACATACTTCTACCATCATTACCGTCTAGGCCTATTGGTTTCTTAGTTGGTTCGGATGTCTCCGTTGTGTTCTCTCCAACACATAGCCCGGACGGAGGAAACTGGTCACATTTCAACGTTTCAGGCCACTCGAAACCGAATTTATTCATCAAGCTTTCACAGCCAGTTCTGGCCTCGTTACACAGTGACCGACATGGTGGAATAGCATCTTCCAAAACTGTGCACACGGGAACGTACATGGTACATAGAAAAAACTTAAGCTGCTTGCTGCACTGTACTTTAACCAAAGGGAAAAACTGGTGCACTTCCAGGCCTGCATCATCCTGCTTCATGTGATTCAATAAATTTGGCATTATCGTCTCATTGTACTGAATATCTTTACACAGAGGAATAGTTATCTTCTCGCACTTTCCGTGAGTAGCCACGTATTCCAATTCTTTTTTAAACTGGTTAGCGCTCGCTTGGTGGACAATACACAGGACGGCGCTGATGAAGGACCAAGTCCACAGAAAGCTCTTTCTTCGTTGGATCGCCATGTTGAGTGCTAAATGCTTTCCCTCGAATACAAAGACGGTCGAGCCCAGTCGGTACAAGTAAGCCTACTACCGATAATCCATATTTACCAGTGCGAGAAGCTGTTTTTCTCTTCTATGGAGCAATATTTTCACAAACCATTTCACTGTCACAGTACTAGTACTAAGGTATAATTTAGACTGCACACTGGTGCTTCCCTGACACTGCACTGTGTGTGTGTGTGCAGTGAAAAACAATAGATTAGTCACAGACAGCACGGCTGGCTAAGCAGACTACAATTCTTCCCTGCACGTTATTCTCTACAACAGTGTTTCTCAAAGTGTGCCCTGCGTACTCGCAGGGAGTATGCGAAATGGTTTGAAGGGATATACGGCAGAATTTTTAATTTTACTTTCTTATAAATTTTTTTAACTGCAGAAAACAATTAATTAATGTATTTTATAAAATATACACTCGGTAAGACTACATTCTCATTAGGGGTATGTGATTAATATTTGTTTGGGAAACATTGCTCTGCAAGCTAACCTCGGCGTCTCGCAACTTCGCAAGCGTCGCATTCGGAATTTAGCCAGAACCAACTGCCAATCAAAACCGAGCGAGCCGATTGGTGGACCAAAATAAACTTCCCGCTGTTTTATTTACCTCCCCCGATGGATCAGCTGTTATCTTAGCATCGAAGGTCGGTTACTGTGTAATGGATCACCAACCGTACTTGTCACTTACCCTGATTGTACACTCTGATACGTTCTTGGGGTCGTCGACACATGAATTTAGGCAGTGAGGGGGGATGAGGTGTCAAATTTTGTGACGAAGTGGGCGTCAGGAGGAGCGAGGTTTTAAAGAATGGCACGTCACACAACAAACTCGAGTGAGGCTCGTTTCTTTCAATAAATTATGACGGAACAAAATACATGCAACGTCTATCCTCATTGTCTACTTTTATTCGAAATAGTTAACAACTAAGTGGACGATTTATATTAATATTTTAATCACAGTTTTATTTATTTAATGATCGCGTTCAACCTCTGATGGGTTATAATTAGGATATATATATATATATATATATATATATATATATATATATATATATATATATATATATATATATATATATATATAAAGTTAGTTGCTTATCCTTTACAGGACGTGGCAATCAACCCCAGCTTTTATTGGCTGTTTGTGATTTTTCTAGGCAATTTTTTCATTCAGTAGTTTGCCATTGCTTTCTGAACGGTACGGCGCTTATACCATTGTTAAAAATCCACACAAAGCGATCTGCTACCAAACCGCCTGCAGCAGGTTTCGAACCAGGTATATCTGGATTATGAAACTGCGTTCATATCCATTAGGCCACAGACGCCGACATATATATATATATATATATATATTTATATATATTATTTATATATTTATATATTTATATATATATATATATATATATATATATATATATATATATATATATATATATATATATATAGGCTTACCGTACGTCCCGGTTTGACCGGGACTGTCCCGGTTTGAAGGTATGGTCCCGGCCAGTTTGTCATTTTGTCCCGGTTATTTGGAAAAAATTAAAAAGTGCCGAATATACACGAAGTCAAAAAGTCTGCCGATTGTTCATCTAAATTGATATCAAAGTTATTTGAAACAAAGTTTAGACTAGCCAGAACAAAATGTGAAGCTGTCATTGTTAATGTGATTGAGCCACTGTTGTTTCAGCAACTTTGTGAAGATTTAAACAAAACAAATTTTGTGACAATATCAATTGATGCTTCCAACAGGAAAGAAATTAAAACTGTGCCATGTGTTGTGCGGTATTTTGTACCAGATTGTGGAGTAAAAGTTAAATTTCGACTTTCAATCAGTTCCCGGTGAAACTGCAGAAATATTGACAAACTATTTAATGTCAGTTATCAAAAACCGTAATATAACCCAAAAAATTATTGGATTTTGTGGAGATAACTGCAATACCAATTTTGGAGGTGTAAAACGGAGAGGAGAAAACAATATTTACAGTCGAGTGAAGAAGGAACTAGGAAGAAATATTGTGGGCATTGGTTGCGGTGCTCACATCGTTCACAACTGTCTTCAAACTGCAGTTGATGTTCTACCTATTGAAATAGAAGCTTTAGTGGTCAACATTTATAAATATTTCCACATTTATATGGTTCGAGTAACTCAACTAAAAGAGTTCTGTGAATGTGTAGATGTCGAGTATAAAAAGGTTCTTCAACATGGCAACACCCGTTTTCTTTCGCTACTTCCAGCTATGGACAGAATACTTGAAATCTATGAGGGACTGAAATCATATTTTATTTCACATGAACACTGTCCAGTGTTGATAAAACAGTTTTTTGATAATGATTGTGGTGAAATGTATTTGTGGTTTGTGCAAGGGCAACTCACATTGTTTAACAAATCTACCTTGATTATGGAAAGTACAAAAGCAAGTGCAACTGATATTGTCAGTGAACTTAGAAAATTGAAAAAAAATCTTGAGGAAAGGCGTGATAATAAATTTATACCTCAAGAAGCAAAAAAGCTTTTTAGAATACTGGAAAATAATGGAAGTATTAATATTAATACAATCCTACAAGAGTTTACAAAATTTATGACCGATGTCTTTCTTACATTGAGCTATTGGAAAACAGTTTTGGTGGAGCAGAATCTTTTATTTGGATAAACAACAATGAATTAACATGGGCTGAAATTGAAGCATCATGTGAAAAAATTAATGAAACTTTTGCAAATAGTGCAATAAACTTGGATGAACTGTTTGATGAAGTGGTGATTGCAAAAAGTTTTTGGTCTGCAAACTATGACATTTGGAAAAATACAAGTTGCGAAGAAAAATTGACACAACTATTCATTCATTTCAAAGAAAAGAACATTTCATTGCCCAATCTTGTCCAAATTATAGAATACATTTTCAGCCTGCCAGGCACATCTGCACCTGTTGAAAGGATATTCTCAATAATCAATAACATATGGTCTGAAGAAAGAGGTAGAATGGCTGAATCAATTGTAAAAGCTTTATTGCGCTGCAAAGTTAATTGTGAACTAAATTGTAGTGAATTTTTCGACGCGATTAAAAATAACAAAGAATTTTTTTTAAAAGTTCACGCTAGTGATAAATATTAATAACTTTTTAATAATAAGTTATGTTCAGTTAAGAGTAATTAAAAATTATTACTACATAATTGTTGTTTTTTGTTAACCACTCCATTACTTAGCCTTTTTGAATCATAAGTACTTAGCTGAATATACTTCTCTCTTTCTAAAATCGCATAGAAGGCGCTCACTTTTCTGTTTCGAGCAAACTCTCGAAATTGTCCCGGTTTGAGAAAAAAATATTATGGTAAATCTATATATATATATATATTGTTTTCAATTCCAAAATAATATGAATATTTGTCAGTATGGGAAAGTAGCATCACATCTTTCAAATAATTGTGAAAAGAGCAAATCAAAATTACAAATTTTGCTTGTATGTTTAAAAAAAAACTAAACAAACAAATAAAACAAAAACACCAAACAACACTATTTTCAGGGGTAAAACGGAAGAATGAAAAAAAACAAAAAACACACAAATAGTAATACGTCTTACAAAGAGAAAGGATAAGATAAACCTACGTTGCGGCCACAAGGCCTTCGTCAGGAACAGACAAACAAGAGTCAAGAGGGAAAGAAAATGAGAATTAAGTAGAGAACATGAAACTGTAGCGAAATCTGTGAGATTCTTCTTCTTCTTCTTCTTTGATCCACTGTCACTGAGCGTCAGCTCTTGGTGACCTTGATGCCATTATATGGTACTGCGCAGTTCGTATAAGCTGTTCTGAGCTGCCATACAGTGTATTGTCTATGGATGGGTTGTGTGGTAGCAGTTGTTGTCTCAGTCTCTGAAGTGCAGGGCACTGTAGTAGGTGGTGTTCTACTGTCTCCAACGGGTTAGGGCAGTGTCTACATTTTGCTATATTTTGTGAACTTAGTCTGTTTCTGTGGCCATTTAGTGTAGAGTGGCCTGTTCTCAATCTGAAGATTTTGGTTTGGTACCTTCGTTCGATATCGTTCATAGCATCTTTCTTATTTGGGGCTGTTTGGTGAATGAAGAGTCTTCTTCCTGTTTTGCCCTGTGCCCACGTGTTCAGCCAAACTTCTTTACAGTATCTGTGAGATAATCGCTTATTTCAGTAAGATTTTAGTCCTATGATAATAAATACACCTGCCTTCAGGTATCTGACTATTTTCATCTTCAACGCCAGTAGAGCGCTGCCTTTGGTGCAGTGGAAATGCTTTTAAAAATGACCCGCCGTAAAATCTAACACGCTTTTAGTTTCGGTTTCGAAACGTACAATAAACATTTTAACATCTCGCCGATCTGCTGCACGAAACGGGGGAAAAGCTTATAATTAACGAATTGCCAGAACTGTGAGACCAAACTGGCGTTTGAATTAACGTAATATGTTAACTTTAACACTAAAATTTGTAATAATTCGGACATTTCCTAGTAGTAAGAACGAGACGATTGTAATAATTAACGCCAACACTACCAAAGTTTTGAAAAACCCCTCTTCGCTCTTTACTATATACACGCTGTGGGCAAAGCCAGCAGAGACAAACACACAGACAGTTTTCCATTTCCTCCTAGCGGTAAAATTCTGACGTCACTCAAACTAGTTGGTTATTTGAATAATGAAGAAAAATGATAGAGGCAGGGGGGGTGGGGGAGATGGCCGACTTGTGTAAAAGTTATATTTGACGATTGACAGTGACAAAACTGAAAATCTAAACCATAAGGAAACTGACCATAAAAATCATATAGTAGGATAGCTTAGTGTCCCCTGAGCAAAAATATGTTTTAAAAAATATGGTAGTCCAAGTATTAGCCAAGTTATTGAGATAATACTAGATGTCTAAGAACGCTTGGACGGACAGAATGTTGTTCTTGCTCGTTACACATAACGTTATTGGGGACGCAAGTTTAAAAAAGAGGCATGGTAGTAATTCAAATTCTATTGGTTGGTATAAGAGTATATGAGTAAAAAGGAGGAGATAGGAAAAAATGTTATCTAAAACTAAACATCTTTTTCTATTGGCATAACTAACGCAGACTGACCAATGGACTACGAGGCACATAGTTTGTTTGGAGTTTTGGTTTTGTTTTTTCAAACTAAATTCAAAAAGATTTAGTAGTGCCTGCTTTCATTGGTCGGCTCTAATAGATATTGGCAAAAGGCATAGTGGTCTCGTGGCCATTTGAATAGCAAATTTTATGCAAACAACTACGTTGAGAGCAGATGTGATAATTGTAAAATTAACTACTAAATTCACTATCTGGACGAGGCAGAGCAAAACTGAGGCCATTTCTTTGCCAGTCAACGTTATTTGTGACATATTTCTTTGAATTAGTGGTAAGAATGCTTTATGTATTTACATGCTTGATTAAAACTGCAAAAGTTAGATACTGCTGTGGAAAAGTGAAGGACATGCCGGGAGCAAACATTATTGAGTCCTCACATTGAACTGTATTTGACTGTTGCATATTATTATGATTTTTTATTAATAATTTTGTATTGGAAGATGTTAGTAAGCCTCAGTGTTCTATGAACACTCTTCAACATGCCTAGAGCGTTTATAATTTAGAAAAGAAAAGAAAAATCATATAAAAGGAGATGTGGTTACTCCACGTTATGGTATTGAAGCAAACTATGTAAAAGTACAGTGGCGTATCTGCCATAGGGACCTAAGGTGTGGTCACAGAAAGGTGAGAGTCATAAATTAGGGGCTGATGCACATGAATGCACACGAGGCTGACCCCATACCGTCATGTATACATAGGGATAAGAAGTTGTGAACAAATATGAAAAGGCCAGGATGTCTTTTTATTCCAGGGTTTTTATTTCCTGTTACCATCCGGTGACAGGAAACCTGATGAGTGAGTGAAAAGAGAAAAGTCTCCATTATAAAGTTTATGCTGTCATCAGATAGCCTGAAGGAGCTTGTGTATGTGTGCTGATCTATACAGACTTATTTTCGTCAGACCAAGAATCCCAAGTGACACGTTAACAGCTGGGACATCTGACACTTCATCCGAATAAACTGGTTCTTATCAAAATAAAACAGAATTATACGGGGCATGATTAAAACAACAGTTCCTCATAACCAATGACAATCACTAGCAACTATTAAAGTTTTAGTCTGTGAATACACCTACAGGAACTCTATATTAACATTATATATTCATAGGACCAAGAGTCCATACTTTTAGTTAAAGCATTATATGTAAATATATTTCCTCATTTTCAAAGACCTGTCCAAAAGAGATGGCGGGACAGGCAGATTAAATTGTACAAAGAAAAAACATTCAAATTTTAAAGAAAACTTTAACCACAGTCTTATTCATTTTCTTATAGTGAGTTAAAGTGTATTGTGTTGATGTTCCATCATTTTCATTTCACCCCTAGACACTAGAGACATCATACACCAGCCACTAGAACCAAAATACGGACTGTGTGAGATCTAGGGAGGTAGCGTTAGGTTCCCTGATATAATATATCATTATCATCATCATCATCTTTTTTAGAGTCAAGGACCTACATGTGCTTGACCTCACACAGTTGACACAGACACAACTATCTTTCTTGTTATGTATAACATCGTAACCTCCCCAGCAAATTACACTTGCTACATAAATTGGTAGGCTTGTCCGGGATTGGAACTTCTAGTACTACATATATTGGGGTCCTGTTCTGGGATTTAGCTGTAACAACATTTCTATCTACCCAGGGAATCCCCATTATTAATATTGCCCAAGATTTGGGAATTGATGAAGTGTCAGAGCCTGGAATAATTAATTAAAGTTGTACTTGTTTTAGAAATTGAAGTAGAACATTTTAGTATTTATCAGATGGCGGATTTGGCCAAGTTTCGCTCTGCTGCTGTGCAGACTGCGAAAGACATGAACATGGAGGGTCAAAGTTTGATTGACTATGTCACCTCAGAATGAGATAAGTTTATTGCTAGGGAAGAACATAGGTTAGCTGAAGGGAGAAGAATGCAGTTAGAAGATGCCAGAGAGATGAAGAAATTAGAGTTGGATAGAGAGGCTCAGAAGGAAATTAAACTATTACAAATTGAGGCTGAGAAGGAGGCTAGAGCCTTAGAGGCTGATAGAGAGGCTAAAATTAAGAGGTTGCAGTTGGAGGAGAGAAAAATTGAGGCTAAAAAAAAAACGACTGCAAAGGGAAGCAGAAGCAGAAGATAAAAGGTTACAGAGGGAGCATGAGTTGCGACTAAGGGAGTTGGAGTTGCAAGGCCATGCTCCTGAAAATGGTCACAGCCCATCTACCTCTGATGCTACTGCTAGTCAGGGGGCCTCCAACTCAGCTATGGGGTTTCACTTAGATTATTTTGTTGAGAGAGTGTAAAGATAGCGGTAATGATAGGGATCTACTGTACTACACGGTGAAGGACCCGATGAGAGACTTCCATGTTTTGGACAGCACTTGTCATTACTGGAACCGGTTTCCCTTGAGGCTCCAGGAGGAGCGCGACATCTGCGTTACCACTGTATGATTGAAAGATGTAATCTACGTGGGAACTTGATCAACTACCCAACCTTGCGCAGCTCTGTATCTACTGGTCATGTAGATGTAGTGTGAGAGTGGAAGCAACGCGAATGGTGTACTGTTCTATGTAGTTGACACTAGATAATACTGCACTCACACACTCTTATACGAGTCAATGATGGCTGGAACTACAGCTGACGTTTTTTGCACCTTTTATTAAGGACACACACACTTGGCGTGAACACCTGCATACGACAGTACTTGGTTGACAGGACATCATCATATTGCATAATTGAGTAGCAACATCAGTAGTGTATTCAAGCAGCATATGAATATATATTATGGGACGACAGTAGGCAGACGTTATAGTTGTCTGTCGTCGCATACTCAGTAAATGTACATACATGAATAGTAATAGCGGTTCGTTGCTAGAACCTTTTCTTGACAATAATAATGTTATTTCATAATAACGGAGTTCCTTGATGGTAAGATCTCCGATCCACTGTCTGATAATAAGAGTTAGATTCTGTTCTCAGGCCAGTGATGCACCACAATGACAGTACTTCAAAGATGGCCACCTTCTTTGAGTTTTGCTCACTCGCCCAACAGAAGGATAATAATAAAGCCAAAGTTAATTCAACATTTGAATATATATAAAAACTTCATAGAGTTTTCCACCCAGCTCCATATTCATAAGATTGTCTCATGTAGATAGGAATACTAGTGGAACCTGTCATATGGACGACCAACGACGTTCAAACTAGGTTGTCATCTAAACCTAACCAAATGGAGGTCATCAAAGAAAAGAGGGTCTGGCTTTACCTGGAGTCCGAATTTAAACATAATAAAGTACATGAGAAGAAGCTCTGACACAATACTCTCGCAGAGACATTCCCTCCTTATGGAAAAATCATCAACAAATCACTTTTTAATCATAACAGGACCAGCCCTAGAAAATCACACAGCCATTATCGGCGGCTACTTCGGAACTCTCTACAACCCAATAGGACTACGAATACCTGCGCCGGATTCCGGCACAAAGAATATAGTCCGACCTAAACATACAAAGATATACAATATAAAACTGAATCTTCTTGCACGGGACAAGTAATACATATGAATTCAGGCCATAAACATTCTAAGCAAAATTAATCTATTTTCCGGCCCTAACAAACGAGAACTGACATGAATTCAATTATTCATACGCCGAATCAATATCAAGAGAGATCATCCATATAATCAAACGTATAAATCAATCATGGATTATCTAGCTTTACCAAGGGAAGCATTTTCGTACACAATTAAATACAAATATATATTTTCCATATTAAATAGACGTATCGTATTTTTGTAATCTGTGCGTCCAAAAATATGTGCGCAACAGATTACCACACCCCCCGGGAAAAAAAATGGTACATTTTGTTTTAAATACACCCAGGAGCAACATACAATAGGCTCACAACGCACGAATAACAATGTGCAGATGATAAGCATTCCAAACAAATGTAACGCCTAATGTAAGGCTAAGTCGTTCTATGGTACGACAAGTGAGAATATATCTCAGGAACCAGAGAAAGTTTTTCTCTGAGTATAAATATTTCCAGAGAGGTGTCACCAACGCATACTACAATACTGGCAATGCCACAATTTCTACAATAATTTATCCAAAAATCTTTCATCTTAGGTATATTAAAATCATGATTACCAAAGAAGAAGAAGAACATCAAAAGATCAGCGATGAATATAAATCAATGAACCGCTAAGTAGTGATACAATCAATATATATGATATATTACATATGTGTACACATTTTAGTATAGAAAAAATGTAGTAGAGTTAGACATGTTAGAAATCTCAGGATTTAACAGTTAGGTGGAATCATGTGGGCATCTAGACAAAATGTCTGCCATCACATTTTCTGACCCACGGATAGCTCGCACCGAAAAATGAAAAGGCTGAAGAGCAATCTTTCCATGATTCATTAGAGTGAAGCGGAATCATCGGAAAAGGCAAATTCACATCCGAGAAACTCGTTTCCTCATCATGTATTACTGACAGTGATGAGTAATGCCCATGTTGGACTGGAGAATCGTCCGTTGCCTGGAAAACAGGTTGTAAATAATCCGGACGTTCATGGAATTCCGTGAGCATGTTGATGTGGAAGGTTTTATGCTTCCCATCAATATCGACGATATAGTCAACATCGGAAACTTTTGATATTATATCGTACGGACCTTTCCAAGAAATAAGGAGTCTGTTTTCCCTACAAGGTAGTAAGACAAATGCTTTGTCTCCTGGACAAAGTTGTCGCAAGCGTCTGGTCTTATTGGCAAATTGCCTTGCCTTCTGTTTCGCAAATTCAGAAGAAGCAGTTGCCAATTTGCATGCTTCAATAATCTTGTGTCTAAGCGCAATGACATATTCGTAAGAGGATTTTGTGTCATCGACAATATTATCAGCAGTTATGAGATCATGAAGTAAGGACATAGGACCTCGCGGTTTCGCGCCAAAGACAAGTTCAAAGGGAGAAAATCCTGTATGTTCGTTGGTGACCTCTCTATGTGCAAAGAGAGCTGCGGGTAAAACTCTGTCCCAATCCTGAGGATGATCTTCAGTTATCTTACCTAATAGGTTTTTGAGAGTCCTATTCAGACGTTCTACCATCCCATTGGACATAGGATGATAAATACTACTTAAAGATCTCTCTATCTTAAGAGTCGACATTACTTGAGACATAGTATCCGATATGAGTTGGGTACCATGGTCCGATAATATTTCTGCTGGAAATCCCAGACGAGAAAATATTAGCCAAAGAGCATCTGCGACATCAGCAGTAGTTATGCTCTTCAGAGGAATAGCCTCTGGCCAACGTGTGCACATATCAACACACGTCAAGATAAATTGGTGTCCTCTAGCAGACTTTGTCTTAAATGGACCGATGATGTCTATCGCCATCTTTTGAAATGGTCGAATTGGAATATCTGCAGCCTGAATAGGTGCAGCATGGCGTGAACCTTTGGATTTAACTTCTTGACATACCTTACAAGATCGACAATAGACTCGTATGTCCTTGTTCACAAAAGGCCAAAAGAAAGACGCCAGAACTTTAGATTTAGTACGGGAAAAACACATGTGCCCAGCACACTGAGAATCATGAGCGTGCTGTAAGATTTTAACTCTCATATTTTTGGGCACTAGAATTTGAGAATGAGCGGACTTAGCGGAGTCTTGTACCATACGCACAAGTACGCCATTCTTCATCGTAATCCAAGATTTACGATTTGTGTCTTTATTCAGATCACCTTTTGTTGCCAGAGTAAAGAATTTCTTTAGAGTAGGATCATCTTTCTGCTGTTTTATAAAGGAGTCATGGGAAATCTCCAAGGGATCATCTTGGATCTGCGGATCATTATCTTCAGAAGGTGAAGATTGAGGCATGTTAAGAACTTGAGCTCTAGTGACTAATGCATTAGCAGTTTGCATATTGTTATTTTCCCAATCAGCAATTTGTTGCGGAGTACATTCTTTCCTTCCATGAATGCGACCAATGATAAGATCAGCGATCGGATTCGGCAGGAGACATGCCTGCACATCTCCTGTAAAGAAAGGAGTAGCAATATTGATAATGGCAGTAGAGTACTTCTCCAATGTGCCACCAAATGTTACGTATTTGACTACATTGCCTGTGGCTCGAGAAGGATTTACGAGTGACTGCCTCACTCCAATGGTAGTGCACCCCGAATCGAAAAGAATTGATACCAGAGTACCATCTACTAGACCTCTATTGAAGACAAGAGCACCTCTTCCATTATGCGCGACTGACGCAGGGAGAGCGGGAAGAGGATGACCACAGCTTAAAGTAGAAACTATGGTTGAATCGAATAATGTTTTGCATTGGGAACACTGAGATGCTCTACCAAAATCGAAAGCAGAACATCCTACATTATTAGAGTCTTTCTTATCATTATTTTGATTACCGGCTTCATGGAACTCTTGTTGTGCAGAGTTAGCCTGGTAATGAGATTTACCATGTCTTTTGTGTTGTGATCTACCTCGGTTATAATTGCCTCTGTAATTATCATCTCCTCTGTTATAACCCCTGTTTGGGTTAGGATCATAATATTCATGATCATAATCATCATGTTCATTATAATGAGTATCCCTTTAATGTTGGTTTTGTTGCTTCCATAAAGGAAAACTTGGGTGGTTCCTATAGTGACTTCCTTTGCGGAGATTTCTGTAATTATGGGCACCCCTGTATCTAGGACTGTCAGCCCGATTCCAGTTCTTCAAAGAAGAACCTTGATTTGAGTGGTTACCTTGACTTTGATAACCATTCCAATTAACCTTTTTGTGAGATTTATCTTGAGCTCCTTGAGATTTGTGGGAATAATTATGATTGTATTGTGTTGCCGAAGCAACTGGCATGCCCTCTTTAATGTTAGTGTTGCTAAGAATCACGTCAGGGTGTGCCGTGGCATATTGGTCACAATATTCTTCCTTTTGTTTTAATGTACTAGGTTTACGCTCATGTAAGAATTCTAGGAAAGGTTTATTCACTGAAGACATGATCTTGTCTCTGAGTAATAAATCCGTAAGAGCCTCAAATGTTTTCTGTGTTTTGGATAACTCAATCCATCGTGAAAGTGTAAGTCGTGCTTTTGAAATGAATTCAGAGAATTCCACACCAACCTCGGGTTTCATTGTTTTAAACAAAAGGCGATAACATTCCCCTGACAATTGGTATCTCTTTATCAAGGCTGCCCTAATAGCATCATAATTATCCTTGTCGGCTTCTTCAACCAAACATAACTTAGTCAGAGAATCCCCTTTTAGATTTTCAGACGACTGATTCACATACTGTGATTTATCCACATTATGAGCTCGACAAGCACGTTCAAATCTATCAAGCCAGAATGTTATGTCATCATTGGCAGAGTTGAACGCTGGTACCTTGACCTTGTAAATAAAGGGTTTACCATTACCACCAGATGATTGATTAACATTAATCATACTTGTCAATCTTAATTTCTCTAACTCAAATTCATGTTCTCTTATTGCTTTTTTTTCTTCAGCTTCTCTGTCTAATCTTTTTTGCTCAGCTTCTCTGTCTAATCTTTTTTGCTCAGCTTCTCTGTCTAATCTTTTTTGTTCAGCAGCAGCATCAGCTTCTCTGTCTAGTCTTTTTTGTTCAGCTTCTCTGTCTAATCTTTTTTGTTCAGCAGCAGCTTCTAATTTTTTTTCTTCTAATTGAAGCTTTCTCTCCTCTGCAGCAGCTTTTTTTCCCTCAGCAGCAGCTTTTTTTTTCTCTTCTGCAGCTAATGCTTTGTCATATTGAGCAATTGCCTGTTCTTCTAAGTCTTTACCAGTCTTATCAAGGGATTTCCCTTGTGCAATAAAGTAATCTAATGTAGACATCTTGTCTAATAAGATCAGTAACCTGCAAAAGTAAATAAATTACCTTGTCCCACTTAAATGGGAGGTAAGTCTATACTATAGACTTATATACCTTATATGGTTATCTTGTTTATAATGTAACAAATGATCACTTGAGTACCTGTGGAAAACAATATTTGTATATCCCAATTACTGTGGGAGACAAGCCTTACGAAGGTCTTGTATACTTCCTTAATGTAACCAATGATCGCTTGAGTACCTGTAGAAAATAATATTTGTATATCCCAATCACTGTGGGAGACAAGCCTTACAAAGGTCTTGTATACTTTCTTTTATAACAATAATAATAATATATATCATCTGTCAACTAAAGACATTAACAAGGACAAACAAGAAAAAACAATATGAAAACAATTGCAGAAATTAAATAATTTAGCGGTAATGATAGGGATCTACTGTACTACACGGTGAAGGACCCGATGAGAGACTTCCATGTTTTGGACAGCACTTGTCATTACTGGAACCGGTTTCCCTTGAGGCTCCAGGAGGAGCACGACATCTGCGTTACCACTGTATGATTGAAAGATGTAATCTACGTGGGAACTTGATCAACTACCCAACCTTGCGCAGCGCTGTATCTACTGGTCATGTAGATGTAGTGTGAGAGTGGAAGCAACGCGAATGGTGTACTGTTCTGTGTAGTTGACACTAGATAATACTGCACTCACACACTCTTATACGAGTCAATGATGGCTGGAACTACAGCTGACGTTTTTTGCACCTTTTATTAAGGACACACACACTTGGCGTGAACACCTGCATACGACAGTACTTGGTTGACAGGACATCATCATATTGCATAATTGAGTAGCAACATCAGTAGTGTATTCAAGCAGCATATGAATATATATTATGGGACGACAGTAGGCAGAAGTTATAGTTGTCTGTCGTCGCATACTCAGTAAATGTACATACATGAATAGTAATAGCGGTTCGTTGCTAGAACCTTTTCTTGACAATAATAATGTTATTTCATAATAACGGAGTTCCTTGATGGTAAGATCTCCGATTCACTGTCTGATAATAAGAGTTAGATTCTGTTCTCAGGCCAGTGATGCACCACAATGACAGTACTTCAAAGATGGCCACCTTCTTTGAGTTTTGCTCACTCGCCCAACAGAAGGATAATAATAAAGCCAAAGTTAATTCAACATTCGAATATATATATAAACTTCATAGAGTTTTCCACCCAGCTCCATATTCATAAGATTGTCTCATGTAGATAGGAATACTAGTGGAACCTGTCATCTTCAACTGTGCATATGGACGACCAACGACGTTCAAACTAGGTTGTCATCTAAACCTAACCAAATGGAGGTCATCAAAGAAAAGAGGGTCTGGCTTTACCTGGAGTCCGAATTTAAACATAATAAAGTACATGAGAAGAAGCTCTGACACAATACTCTCGCAGAGACATTCCCTCCTTATGGAAAAAATCATCCACAAATCACTTTTTAATCATAACAGGACCAGCCCTAGAAAATCACACAGCCATTATCGGCGGCTACTTCGGAACTCTCTACAACCCAGTAGGACTACGAATACCTGCGCCAGATTCCGGCACAAAGAATATAGTCCGACCTAAACATACAAAGATATACAATATAAAACTGAATCTTCTTGCACGGGACAAGTAATTGTTAGAGTGCTTTTCTTGAATAGTGTTTGTTGAAGGTGTCGAGTCTGTTATTGTCGACTATAACGCGAATGGATCCCTTCTTGAAGACTGAAGTAATTCAATCAAATAACAACTGCCAACAAATGGGCACATCAGCAAATGTCAAAGACGGTTTCAATTATAACCATTTATTGAACGATGCACGATGGACGAGACAAACTGGTCAACAAGGATGACGGACGATTAACTGTCAACATGGTATACAGCATAGATTTCATATTTAAAAGCAAAACATAGTGAGTCCATTTCGTAAGGTAATCTCTTTTGAAATGTCTGACTGATTATACAGTATTCCTTATCAATGGCATCCAAGTAAACAAATAAGGCAGTTATGTGCAACAGGTCATCTATCAAATTATCTGTGACCTTGGCAAATGACGGGAAGATCCTTATCAGGTCTTCTATATGATAGACACAATGTTCCAATATCTTTCCAACGTACTTTGCTGGTACTGGCCTCTTACTTTAATCAATGTTGAGTTATAATAATAACAATTCATGCCAACGACCTTCGTGGCATTAGAGCTTCTATCTATATAATCCTTGATTCACCTCTGCTATACGTAGTATGTATTCGTAACGCCGAATACAGATTCACCTCATAAAAATACTAAGTCAATCCTGGATAATTCCCAATGCAGGAATCCGTCGGATTTAAAATTTACATAATAAGTTCACGTAGGACTCCATTTTGAACCAATACGTCACTGGTCCAACTAGACGTCTACATGCGACAGAATTACATTAATATATATATATATCATACTTGCTTCTCTTCCCGAGAAAAATCACCAGTATAATGTTGACCCAGGTCCTCATCTTCTTCATAGACGGACGGTCACACTAAAGAATAAATATACCCGCAACACGGGTTCGAACGCCACAAAATCAATGGACTGATTCTTGGGCACAAACTTCTCAACCCCAGCTATGACGTAGACTGGTCTTTGGCAACACGTGCGGGCGGGGTAACCCAATACTCGCATTAGTGCACAATCGTGCGCTACGAAAAATCAAACTCACCAAGAATACTTACTATCATGTAAGTCGGTGCGTAAAGTTTATTACAGAGGTAGGACCACATATTAATAAATATGAGACTACCCTCATCTGTAAACGACTGTAAAGGCCTACGAAAAGGGCTCTACAGATTCCTTACCAATCCCCCCCAAAAAAATTAATTATATTAATTTTTTTCTTTACTACTCGAAACTAGAGGTGATTCAAGTGTACATAATCATATAATATTAATATAGCATGACATAGAATCATCAAAACATAAAATATGAAATTTAAGTTAACTCAAATAAGCAAAAGGTATGCACAAAAGCATACATCCACAATTGACCACCTTTGGTACAATGTGGTAAATGAAATAAAATCGCATATAGAAATAATGAATTAAACCGAATTGAAACGCAAAATGAAAAGAAATGTAAAAACCAAAGAATAAACCGAAAAGTGATGGATATGTCTTAAAATGACAAGTGAAAAAAAAAAATGAAAGAATACAATTTAAACAAATGTATAGATCAACACACTTAACTGTGTCTAAAAATTCCTTTGTGGTACTAATAAAAGTGCAAATCTTAAATCACTGTCCTTACCGAGTGATAAATATTAAATGTTTACACTGTAATTAAATATTTCATAGTGATCTAAATTAATTCTTATACTCATTAACTAAGTATCAACGGTTACTAATCTACCGAATTATTTATTTTAAAAACAAATTAACAATGTCATTAAATTTCGTAGATAAAGAAAGTTCCATTGTCCTGTTAGGAAACCGTAAAATAATACTAGGTTCCGTTCCATGAAAAAAACCAACCAAGTGTTCGCAATGTTATTTCAGTGAGAAAATATAATCTGGTTTTATTCAACGTTATTCTCTCTTCAATATCCTGAGTGAGTAAATGTTATTTTCACAAAGATAGTCATATACCTTAACGTTCCATGTTATTTTAATACATAATCATTGTAGATTTCACTTGACTGAATGTTAATGACTCTTGTCATAGAGGTATCACACGTAAAAAGTTACAATTGACGAACTGTCAGTGTCGAAGTTCAGTTATCTGCAGTGCGTAGCTGTTAATGTGATTCGTTAGGACATCTCGACAAAACGTCTGCGAGAACATTCTGAGTACCAGGTATGGATCGAATCGTGAAACTATATGGTTGGAGAGCGATCGCATACCTAGTCGATTTGGCAGATTTCACGTCCTTTGTGTTGAGGGCAGTAAGTGCTTTTTGGTCTGATTCCACAATAAAGTGTGATCCAAGCAGATATCTCTGGAGTTTAGTTATTGACCAAACGAGTCCAAGAAGTTCCTTATCTAGAACAGAGTAATTTTGTTCGGTCGGAGTTAACTTCCGTGATACATAGAGAACTGGATGCAAGGTGCCATTATATTCTTGTAGTAAGACGCTTCCCACGCCGTAATTAGAAGCATCGCTGCGTAAGACAAATGGTAAATTCGCATTAGGCAACCTTAAAACAGGAGCATCCGAAAAAAATTTCTTTATGGTATCCAACGCGATTTGATGTTCGTTTGACCACCGAATCACGTTAGCTGCACCTTTCCTAAGTAATGAAGAGAAAGGAGCAGTAATGGACGAAAGATGTGGTATGAATTTCCCATAGTATTGTACTAGTCCTAATAGAGATCGCACTTGTTTCTTTGTTTTAGGTGTAGAGATATTAAGGATTTTAGAGACATTACTGTCCTCTGTATATAACATACCGCGACCAATACGGTGACCCAAAAAAGAAATATCGTGGAAACCCACAAATGCCTTTGATGGCTTAGCAGTTAAGTTATGATCTTGTAACGTGGACAGTAATGAGTTTAATCCTTCTATATGTTCTTCCCAAGAGTCACTGAAAAGACAAATGTCATCTATGTACGCAATGACATTGGGATGATGAGATAGAATTCGGCGCATCATGCGCACGAACGTGGCAGGAGCGTTGACTAACCCGAAAGGCATAAAATTCCATTGGAATAGACCCCGAGGAGTCGAGAAAGCAGTGAGTGGCTTTGCCCTTTCTGTCAATGGTACTTGCCAATAGCCCTTTGACAGATCAAACTTAGAGAAGAAAGTAGAATGAGATAATTTTACTAATAAATCTTCTAAAAGTGGCAAAGGTTCTGCGTCAAATTGTGTGACTTTATTTAATTTTCTGTAGTCTACACATAGACGAATGTTATTATCTTTCTTTCTAATTATCACCATAGATGAAGCATATGGTGACAACGATGGTTCAATTATGTTTAATTGAAGCATCTCATCCAATTCCTTTTCGACCTTATCACGAAAGTGTAAAGGTATGGGATATGGACGAATACGGATAGGTGTTTCATCAGTTAGAAGGATATCATGTTGAATAGCTGACGTATGACCTGGAATGTCAGTGAGAACCATAGCATACGTTTGGAGTAGTGATGAAACTTGCTGTCGTTGATCAGCCGAAAGAGAAGAAGAAATAGTGACATCATTCCAGTTTTCAGTGGAATGAATTGGTACAACTGGTATGGGCAATTGTACATCTTGAAAAGAAGACTCTTCTTCTTGTATAACTGACAAATTAGTATAGTTGTGAATGTGAGGGGTAGGATCGTCAGTCGCTTGAAATACTGATTGTAAATAATCAGGACGTGAATAATACTCTTTCAACATGTTAATGGGAAAGGTTTTGTGTTTTCCGTTAATATCGACGATGTAGTCAACATCGGATATTCTTGAGATGATCCTAAAAGGACCTCTCCATGTGATCAGTAGACGATTGTTATGAGAAGGCAGTAAAACAAAAGCCTCGTCACCAGGAATAAGCTGGCGAAGACGTCTATACCTATTTGCAAATAGACGAGCTTTTTCTTTAGCCTCTTCGGATGATGCAGTAGCTATTCTACAAGCATCTATTATTCTCTTTCTTAAAGAGATGACATACTCATATGAGGATTGAGTTTCCTCAGGTATATTATCTTCAACCAATAAATCATGGATTAAAGACATAGGTCCGCGTGGTTGTATGCCAAAAACTAACTGGAAGGGAGAAAACCCCGTGGCTTGATTTTTCACTTCACGGTACGCAAACAGAGCAGCGGGCAGGACTCGGTCCCACTCCTGAGGGTGATCTTGAGTCATCTTACCCAACAACTGCTTAAGTGTCCTATTCTGTCTCTCAATTAACCCATTGGACATCGCATGGTATATTGAACTGAGAGATCTATCTATACCCAATGTCTTCATAACCTGTGACATGGATTCGGAAATAAACTGGACACCATGATCCGATAGGATCTTACGCGGAAAACCAATGCGTGAAAAGATCATTAAAGCTTCTGCAACACTGGCAGATGAGGTGTTCTTAAGAGGTATGGCCTCAGGCCAACGCGTACACATATCGATACAGGTAAGAATATGTGTATATCCTCTTGCAGATGGCAATATAGGACCAATGATGTCGATCGCCATTTTATCAAATGGTCTAATAGGTATGTCCGCAGCTTGGATAGGAGCATCATGATATGGACCCCTTACTTTAACTTCCTGACATGTCACGCAGGAACGACAATAGAGATTAACATCCCTATGAACGCCAGGCCAATAGAATGCGGATAGCACTCTAGCTTTGGTTCGCGAAAACCCCATATGACCTGCACATTGAGAATCATGAGCATGTCGTAATATTCTAGGTCTCATAGAAGACGGGACCAGAATTTGTGAACGCACCGATGAATCTGTTTCTCTTATTAATCTAACTAAAATACCCTTTTTAAGAGCAAATTGGTGTCTAGACTTTGCAATTGTGTTGTTCTTATTTCTCTTAGTCACCAATTGAAAAAAATCTCTGCAAAGAATTATCATTCTTTTGTTAATTAGCAAACAGCTCCCTTGAAATAGGAGAATCATCATCATTACTATTATGAACCGTAGGTTCAGAAGTTGATTCACGCGACAATTCAGTAGCTTGCGCTCTGGTAACCACTGCATTTGCAGCATGAATATGTCGCTTTTCCCATTCATTAATCTGCTCTGGTGTACACTCTTTTATACCGTGTATACAACCAAGTATCACATCGCTAACTGGATTCTGTAGAAGACAGGCATGGATCTTCCCTGAAAAGAAAGGTGTATGTAAATTAATGATGGCTGTAGGGAAGGTTTCCACAGTTCCCCCGAATGTGACGCACTTGACCACGTTGCCAGTGGCCAAGGAAGGGTCGATCAGAGAGTTCCGCAATCCGACGGTACTGCAGCCTGAATCAAACAAAATAGAGCAAGGAATCGAGTTGACGTATCCTTTGTTAAATCTTAAACAACCCTTTCCGTGGTGAATAGATGCAGAAGTAGCTGTACAAACTGCTGGTAGACTTGGTAGAATGTGTCCGCATAGGAGCGTCGTGATCGCCTTGGGCTGGAATAGCGTTGAGCATTCTTGACATGTCTTTATCTGCTCTAGATCGATACAAGACATAGCGTTATGTTGATTAACATTATTGTCTTTATCTTTGTTAGTTTGTGCTTCAATTGAAGCAACATTGGAATGTTGTCGTGGCCTGCTCGACGATCTATCTCTTCGTCGCGATCGATTTTGACTATTGTCATTAAAATTGCTATAATTACTATTTCTGCTATCATTAAAATTTGGATGAGTCCGCCAAGGAAAGTTATCACTGTTGTGATGTTGGCTAAATGACTTATTCATAAATCTATGTCTATTTTCAGGATGATGTGATTGAGATCTCCAATGTTGTTTATTATTATTACCTTGATTATATTTAGGATTGTTGTTAATAAAATCTCGAGATCTGTGAGATTGGCCCCATGATACATTAAATGGAGCAGACTGTTGGTATTGTTTCCCCTTTTGAAAATGACCAAAGTTGAAATTATTATTACTTCCCCTTTGAAAATTTCTATCGCTACTCATCGAACGATTTCTAGGGAAATTGTTATGTTGCATAGCGAAAGCAACGGGTAAATCGTCCTTAATCTGCGCATTGCTGATATCCATGTTAGGATGAGCGGTGCAGAAATTTTTGCAATGTTCTGACATTTCTTTTATATTACCAGGCTTACGTTCATGTAGAAACGCAAGAAATGCAGGACTTACTGCCGATAAAACTTTATCTCGTAATAATAAGTCGAAAATACCGTCATAAGATTTCTCTACCTTGGACAGTTCGATCCATCTTTCCAAGGTAAGACGTATTTGAGAAAGAAAATCATCAAAATTCTTGCTAGATTGTGGGAGCATAGACTTGAACTTCATTCTGTATTGATCTTCTGTCATTTGAAATTTGTTTAGAAGAGCGGCCCTAAGAGCATCGTAATCATTTTTATCTATAGAGCTAGTAGTGTGATAAACAGCCATTGCCTCTCCTGTAAGTAATCTGGATAAGTGGGTGCAATATAATGATTTATCCAAGTTGTACGACCTACATGTAGCCTCAAATCTGTCCAAAAAGAATATCACATCGTCGGACGGTGGAGTAAACTTTGGCAATTTTAGATGAACCTCTCTAAAATTCTCATGTCTAGATGACGACTGGCCTTCCTGAGTCTTTTGTGTATTACATTCACTTGACAATCTTATTCTATCAAATTCCAATTCGGCAAGTTTCAAATCATGCTGCCGTTTCTTATCATTCTCTTCTGTCTCAAGCTGAAGTCTTTTTGCATTTTGTTCAGCTATTAATCTTTTTTCTTCCATTTCCTTTTGTTTAACTTCCATCTCGTTTTGTTTAACTTCCATTTCAATTTTAAGAAGTCTTTCCTTTTCTGCAACATCAAATCTATATTTTTCTTCAGCCTCGAATTTTCTCTGTTCGGACTCACGCTGAAATCGTTTCTCTTCTAATTCAGCGGCTAATCTCACTTTTTTCTCGTTTTCTGCAGCCTCAAATTTCATCTTCTTCTCATTTTCCTCAGCCCGTTTCTCTTCTAATTCAGCGGCCAATCTCATTTTTTTCTCATTTTCATCAGCCTCAAATCTCAAATTTTCCAATCTTAATTTCTCAGCTTCTAATCTTTGAGATTCCAACCTTTGAGACTCTTTGTATTCTGTCATAGCAAATGATCTAATCTCTTCCGGAGGTATATTAAGCGCCTTAGCCTGCTTAATAAAATAGTCTAAGGTAGACATTATTCAAGATTATTATGAAATACTTCTACATAAAAGTGTTACTACACCAAGTGGTCTTCGTTCCTGTCCTAGAACGGTAAATTAAAGTCATATAATAGGCAATTATATTAATAATTAATAAAGTAATTTATGCAATGAAATGTTATGAAAGCAATAACGTGACAGACAATAGCACAATGCTGACAAGACACGATAACACTAGTCAACAACCAAAATGTACCAGAAATGAAAATAGCTGATCTTAACTAATTTTGGTGTGCTGAAAACGAAAATGACATTAAAAAATGTTGATTGGCTCTAGTTTTCAAGATATATGCTACTAGTTTATTTAATTACGGTCAATTTATATATATGACGCAACTGTTGTGGGCGATTGCATAATTTTTTCTAATGACCAATAAAAATGTAACTAGAAGTTGATGATGCAATCCTACCTATGATTACATCACCTTTGTGTATAAATATCTTATCTCTGATAAAATTTTGCCGTTAGTTAGTGCATTTGTCCTTATCAAAAGTATCGTAGTTAGAAATGCCTAGGACATGTGTGAACAGTGCTAATAATTTCTGTTATATATGTGGTGAGGTGACATTTGTATCACAAAAATGAAATATAACTAAAGTGATTAAGAAGGCGTACAGTTTGTATTTTGGCTGCAGAATAGGGATCAAGATAAGAGCTGGGCACCACACATATGCTGCTATACATGTGCAGCACATCTTAAACTGTAGTTGACTGGCAAAAGGAAAGCTATGCCTTTTGCAGTCCCAATGATTTGGAGACAGCCCACTGATCATCTCAACAACTGTTACTTTTGCATGGTCCCTCCAATTGGGAAAGGCATATCAAAGAAGAAAAAATGGACTCTGGAATATTCAAACATCCCCTCTGCAATACGTCCGGTACCACATGGCGATGACCTACCAGTTCCCAAAGTGCCAGAATCATTTTCAGCTGCTTCCACTGATGAAGAAGAGGACATTGGTGGTCCTGAACCATCAACCTCAAGCGACCCAGATTTTGAGCAAACTACATCCACTAAACCACACTTAATAACCCAAGGTGAACTGAATGATCTTGTAAGAGATCTGAATTTACCGAAGAACAAGGCGGAGCTTCTGGGTTCCAGATTGCAACAGTGGAATCTCCTGGCAGAAGATGTTACAATTTCTGTGTATAGGAACCGCCAGAAGCCACTTATTACATTCTTTTTCAAAGAGGGTGACCTTTCTGCGTGCCACAACATTTCTGGTTTAATGGCAGCCCTCAAAATCAATTACATACCGGAAGAGTGGAGGCTTTTCATTGATTCATCCAAGACGAGTCTTAAAGCTGTATTGTTGAATAATGGTAATGTGTTACCGTCAATTCCAGTTGGTCACGCAGTTCATATGAAAGAAACTTATGAAAACATTAAGCAGCTTTTGAAGTGTATAAACTACGATCATCATCATTGGTCACTTTGCGGTGACTTAAAAGTGGTCGCTCTTTTGCTTGGACTACAGGGTAGATACACCAAGTACTGTTGCTTTCTCTGTGAGTGGGATAGCCATGCACGAAGTGACCATTACATCAGAAGACATTGGCCAATCAGGCAGTCATTGCAGCCTGGCAGTAAGAATGTTGAGAACCCAGCACTTGTCAACACCAGCAAGATTTTGTTGCCACCCTTGCACATTAAGCTGGGTCTCATGAAAAACTTTGTCAAGGCAATGGAGAAAATAGATGAGGCTTTCAAATACCTCATCAGAAAATTTCCAAGACTGAGTGAAGCTAAAATAAGAGAGGGAGTATTTGTTCGTCCGCAAATTCGAGAACTTCTTCATGATGACGAGTTTCTTTGCGTGTTGCATGGCAAGGAAAAAGCAGCATGGCTAGCATTTAAGTCAGTGGTGGACAATTTTCTTGGAAACAACTGATCTGATAATTACAATGAAATTGTAGAAAATCTCCTTCTGAAGTATAAGAGTCTTGGCTGCAACATGTCTTTGAAAATTCATTTTCTGGATTCTCATCTGGATTTCTTTACGTCAAACTGTGGAGCGGTCAGTGATGAGCATGGTGAACAATTTCACCAGGACATTGCTGCTATGGAGACAAGGTATCAAGGCAATTGGAGCTCTTCAATGCTTGCTGATTACTGTTGGACTGTGACAAGAGACACCTCATCGATTGACTACAAGAAGCAAGCAAAGAGAGCTCGAACAGCTACTGAATAATGACGGAATGGGTTCAAATGTGCCTTTTTAAAACATGATATGTGAACTTTAAATAATGTTTTTATATTTTCTATCATTTTATGTTGAAATATCAATTAATTGAGTATGTAACCACAATTTTTATAATGCTGAAGTAGAAAGACTAGCTGTTCACCCCAGAGAATTAAACAAGCATACATTATTTGTATTACTGTAATGTAAATTCATCATTTTAAAAAAACCCAGAGCCAATTGGTGAATTTCATTATGATATTTGAAATCAGCATGTCAAAATCAATAAGAAATGATATATTTAATTTCTGGTACAAATAACTTTTGAAAATTTGTTGACTAGTGTAATCAAAGACGAGTGAACACAATCGTAGAAATCAACTAAAATAAAAATGTGCAACTAAAATAGGATGTCGTAAAAAATTACGATGACATCTACGATCAGATAATAAACAAGACAGTTGACAACACAGTGTATAAACATTAATGGTGTAAAAAACTGAACGAAAGTCAGGTTAGAAGGACGTAGTATACAAACAAAATACATCATAAAACTAAAGTACGAGTAAAATAACTATGAAAACAACAATTAAGACTTGACGCTACAACTAAAACAGTCAGGTGTCACAGACTACCAGACACAGTGGACCTAAAATCCTTCTATGCTCACGCATAGGAACATTCCACTGAGGGAAGTCTGCAAAATAATTCCTATAGAACACTCAAGACGGACCTGTGGTGAAACTGGTATTTTTTTTCGTCCTAAGTCGCCATTCCCAACCTCCCACGATAAACATAAAACATAGAACATGAAACATGAATAAGAAAGTAGTGGACATATTACTAGGAGATAAGATGCAGCTAAACGTAAAACGGTGAAATAAACACGACGTTTTTACTTATCTCAATTGATAACAAAAAGATATCCCTCGCATCCGGCACTGCATGTATGAGACATCTATTTGACGCAATGTAATGCTAGAGTCCAATGTTGAAACTTTGAAAGCTAAAGTCCCTGGGTTGTCCTTGACATGGGATGACCGTTAAAGTTGCTGTAAGGTCCAGGATGTTGTCGCCTTGAAAGATAGCATATTTCTGTTCAACCGAGTTTGAATGTAGACTTGAGTTCGATACCGCTACTGAAAACTGGATATTTTCAGAGCACACTGGCCCGCCATTTCTGTTAAGGTGCTTTTTTTGAAAAGGTTGTTTGTTGAAGGTGTAGAGTCTGTTATTGTCGACTATAACGCGAATGGATCCCTTCTTGAAGACTGAAGTAATTCAATCAAATAACAACTGCCAACAAATGGGCACATCAGCAAATGTCAAAGACGGTTTCAATTATAACCATTTATTGAACGATGCACGATGGACGAGACAAACTGGTCAACAAGGATGACGGACGATTAACTGTCAACATGGTATACAGCGTAGATTTCATATTTAAAAGCAAAACATAGTGAGTCCATTTCGTAAGGTAATCTCTTTTGAAATGTCTGACTGATTATACAGTATTCCTTATCAATGGCATCCAAGTAAACAAATAAGGCAGTTATGTGCAACAGGTCATCTATCAAATTATCTGTGACCTTGGCAAATGACGAAGATCCTTATCAGGACTTCTATATGATAGACACAATGTTCCAATATCTTTCCAACGTACTTTGCTGGTACTGGCCTCTTACTTTAATCAATGTTAAGTTATAATAATAACAATTCATGCCAACGACCTTCGTGGCATTAGAGCTTCTATCTATATAATCCTTGATTCACCTCTGCTATACGTAGTATGTATTCGTAACGCCGAATACAGATTCACCTCATAAAAATACTAAGTCAATCCTGGATAATTCCCAATGCAGGAATCCGTCGGATTTAAAATTTACATAATAAGTTCACGTAGGACTCCATTTTGAACCAATACGTCACTGGTCCAACTAGACGTCTACATGCGACAGAATTACATTAATATATATATCATACTTGCTTCTCTTCCCGAGAAAAATCACCAGTATAATGTTGACCCAGGTCCTCATCTTCTTCATAGACGGACGGTCACACTAAAGAATAAATATACCCGCAACACGGGTTCGAACGCCACAAAATCAATGGACTGATTCTTGGGCACAAACTTCTCAACCCCAGCTATGACGTAGACTGGTCTTTGGCAACACGTGCGGGCGGGGTAACCCAATACTCGCATTAGTGCACAATCGTGCGCTACGAAAAATCAAACTCACCAAGAATACTTACTATCATGTAAGTCGGTGCGTAAAGTTTATTACAGAGGTAGGACCACATATTAATAAATATGAGACTACCCTCATCTGTAAACGACTGTAAAGGCCTACGAAAAGGGCTCTACAGTAATACTTATGAATTCAGGCCATAAACATTCTAAGCAAAATTAATCTATTTTCCGGCCCTAACAAACGAGAACTGACATGAATTCAATTATTCATATGCCGAATCAATATCAAGAGAGATCATCCATATAATCAAACGTATAAATCAATCATGGATTATCTAGCTTTACCAAGGGAAGCATTTTCGTACACAATTAAATACAACTATATATTTTCCATATTAAATAGACGTATCAGATTTTTGTAATCTGTGCGTCCAAAAATATGTGCGCAACAGAGAGATGATGATATTGAATCATATTTAAGTAGGTATGAGGTATTAGCTACAACTTATGGGCTAGAAAAAGAAAGATGGAGCTTGAAGTTATCCCAAGGTCTTCGGGGAACAGCTTATGATGTTTTTTCCAAAATGAGCAGGGATGACCAAGACAATTATGACTTGTTAAAGCAGGCTCTATTGTTAAGATACGAAAAGAATGGTGAATTTTACAGGAAAAAGTTTAGAAATGCCAAGCTACTGTCGGGTGAGACTTATCACCAGTTCTCTGCACGGTTAGAGACTTACTTGGAGAAATGGACTGCTCTGGGGAAAACCCAAGGTCTTAAAGAAATGATCCTTATTGAGCAATTGAGAGAGTCCATGGCTCCAGACTTGAGAAAGTTTCTCATGGAACAGGGTGCAGAGAGGCTGGGGGAGTTACTTAATGTCGCTGAGAAGTATCAGGCAGCCCAGGCAGTGGTAGCTGGCGCCAAAAAGAAGCATGTAGATAATTATAGAGCCCCACAAAACTCAAATAGATTTGAAAATAAAGATCAGGGAAACAAGTTTAAACCAAATTTGATAGGCCACGCAATGATAATAAACATAAAAACCCACAGTTCAATGACAGGAAATATGAGGAAAGAAAACCCCTTTATCAAAATAGATACTATTGTAAATGGTGTAAGTGAGAAGGTCATGACACCAAATTTTGTACAAGGAAACCTTCTGGATGTGCTGCTATGAAGTTGGGGAAAAAGGAAGTAAAGGTAAAACCTACTGGACAGCAGGAACCTTTTCATCCCCCAGTATGTGAGGACGTGGTATGTAATGGAGTCACAATTAGGTGCCTTTACGATACCGGTTTGGATTTTGATTCCGTTGTGAGTAAGCACTTGGTGAACCCGGATCAGTATACCACAGAAACAGTGGAGATACAAGGGGCGACCAAGGACGTACCATTCATGAAACTTCCCATTGCAAGGATAACAGTGAAAACTCCCTATGTGGAAGGGATAATCAGAGCAGCAGTGATAAACGCACCCATTTACCCTCTGATATGGGATGTCGTTATGTCTTCTTGGGGAATCCCAAGAGACCTGTGGTTCTGGCAGCAGCCCAGACCCGTTCACAATCCAGAAAGGAAGAAGATGAGCCCATAAATACTCATCCAGAGGAGATGAGGAAGGCACAGGCTGAAGACAGGACACTCAAGCCTTGCTTTAAGAAATTACCTATATGTCACACACCTCCAAGCAAAGGGGATTATTATATGAAGAACAAATTGTTGTACAGGAAGACCGGAAATGGAACAAATGGTCACAGCCAACTGGTACTTCCAACTTCATATCGGGAGAGAGTGTTGGAATTAGGACATGCAGTTCCCTTTAGTGGTCATATGGGGATCAGCGCAACCGGACAGCTTATAGCTTGTCATTATTTCTGGCCCGGGATAACGGAGGACATAAAGAGATATGTAAAATCCTGTCCAGAATGTCAGAGAGTAGCTCCGAAGCATTGGACTGCTCCATCAACTCTAGGGGAAATGCCCATAGTGGGAACACCTTTTGAGTGAGTTGCAATGGATATTGTGGGACCTCTCACTCGGACCAAGAGGAGGAACAGTTACATCCTTATTCTGATGGACACTTGTTCTATGTGGGGAGAGGCGGTAGCCCTGTCGTCAATCGATTCGAAACATGTGGCAGAGGCATTACTTACTATATTCACGAGGTTAGGATTCCCGCATCAAATCTTGACTGATAACGGCTCTCAGTTCAAGGGGAAACTAACAGAAGAAGTTTTTAGGTTATTTCAAGCCAAGCACTTTCATTGTAGTCCGTATCACCCCCAAGGGAACGGCCAGGTAGAGAGGTTCAATGGGACTCTCATTTCTATCCTGAGAAAGCTGGCACATGAGAAACCTGACACGTGGGACCAATATTTGCCCGCTGCATTGTTTGCTTATCGGGAAGTTCCACATAATTCAACCGGGATGGCTCCCGCAACCCTGTTATTTGGGAGGCCAATAAAAGGTCCACTGGAAGCATTGTTAAGGACGTGGACAGATGAGAAGGCAGAAGAGACTGTTACCTCATCATACCAATATGTTAACGAACTGACCACTCGTTTAAAAACTAGTTGGAAACTGGCAAATGAAAATTTGAGACAAGCCAGGAAAAAGCTTGCTGCTTATTATAACAAAAAAGCGAAGGATAGGGAGCTTGCTGTAGGGGAGAATGTGCTTCTTCTATTACCAGGCAGCAACAATAAACTTCAGATCGGATGGCAAGGTCCATATACAGTTTTGGAAAAGGTATCCAGAACAAATTATAAGATAGACAAGAAGGGAAAGGAAAAAGTCTATCATGTGAACCTTTTGAAGAAATATCTGGACAGACAAATCCAGGAAGGAACACACTTAATGGCGTTGTCAATTGCAACCGAAATGAAAAATGAACCTCTCACCTCAGTTGAATATCCACTGAAGCCCAGTGAAACGTTTGAACAGGTGAAGATCAGTAATCACCTGACAAAAGGACAGAGGGAGAGAATTCAAAAGGTCCTGGAGAAACATACAGACGTGTTAACGGATAAGCCGGGGCACACAAATTTGTTGGAATATGATATGAAACTACTAAACCCAACACCCATCTGTATGAGGCCTTATTCTATTCCGTTCGCTAAGGAAAAAGCTTTGAAAGAGGAGATAGATTATTTGTTACAAGAAGGGATTATTTCTCATAGTGAGTCTCCTTATAGTTCCTGTGTGGTTTTGTTGCGGAAACCATCGGGAGAACATAGACTGTGCATCGATTACAGGAAACTGAATGCTGTCACAGAAGATCAGGTGGATCCATTACCTGATACTATGCAACTTTTTGCCAGGCTGAACAAGGCAAAATATTTTTCCAAGGTGGATCTTAGCAAAGGCTATTATCAAATTCCAGTAAAGCCTGAGGTTCGACCTTACTTAGCATTTAGCACCTCGGAAGGTCATTATGAGTTCAACATGCTACCGTTTGGGTTGAAAAATGCCCCGAGTGTGTTTTCTGGGATGATGCGAAAATTGTTGGATCCCCTGAAAAATCCTGACTATTTTCATCTTCAACGCCAGTAGAGCGCTGCCTTTGGTGCAGTGGAAATGCTTTTAAAAATGACCCGCCGTAAAATCTAACACGCTTTTAGTTTCGGTTTCGAAACGTACAATAAACATTTTAACATCTCGCCGATCTGCTGCACGAAACGGGGGAAAAGCTTATAATTAACGAATTGCCAGAACTGTGAGACCAAACTATTGTTTGAATTAACGTAATATGTTAACTTTAACAATAAAATTTGTAATAATTAGGACATTTCCTAGTAGTAAGAACGAGACAATTGTAATAATTAACGCCAACACTACCAAAGTTTTGAAAAAACCCCTATTCGCTCTGCACGCGGTCTCTTTACTATATACACGCTGTGGGCAAAGCCAGCAGAGACAAACACACAGACAGTTTTCCATTTCCTCCTAGCGGTAAAATTCTGACGTCACTCAAACTAGTTGGTTATTTGAATAATGAAGAAAAATGATAGAGACAGGGGGGGGGGGGGGGGGAAGATGGCCGACTTGTGTAAAAGTTATATTTAACGATTGACAGTGACAAAACTGAAAATCTAAACCATAAGGAAACTGACCATAAAAATAATATAGTAGGATAGCTTAGTGTCCCCTGAGCAAAAATATGTTTTAAAAAATATGGTAGTCCAAGTATTAGCCAAGTTATTGAGATAATACTAGATGTCTAAGAACGCTTGGACGGGCAGACTGTTGTTCTTGCTCGTTACACATAACGTTATTGGGGACGCAAGTTTAAAAAAGAGGCATGGTAGTAATTCAAATTCTATTGGTTGGTATAAGAGTATAGGAGTAAAAAGGCGGAGATAGGAAAAAATGTTATCTAAAACTAAACATCTTTTTCTATTGGCATAACTAACGCAGACTGACCAATGGACTACGAGGCACATAGTTTGTTTGGAGTTTTGGTTTTGTTTTTTCAAACTAAATTCAAAAAGATTTAGTAGTGCCTGCTTTCATTGGTCGGCTCTAATAGATATTGGCAAAAGGCATAGTGGTCTCGTGGCCATTTGACTAGAAAATTTTATGCAAACAACTACGTTGAGAGCAGATGTGATAATTGTAAAATTAACTACTAAATTCACTATCTGGATGAGGCAGAGCAAAACTGAGGCCATTTCTTTGCCAGTCAACGTTATTTGTGACATATTTCTTTGAATTAGTGGTAAGAATGCTTTATGTATTTACATGCTTGATTAAAACTGCAAAAGTTAGATACTGCTGTGGAAAAGTGAAGGAAATGCGGGAGCAAACATTATTGAGTCCTCACATTGAACTGTATTTGACTGTTGCATATTATTATGATTTTTTATTAATAATTTTGTATTGGAAGATGTTAGTAAGCCTCAGTGTTCTATGAACACTCTTCAACATGCCTAGAGCGTTTATAATTTAGAAAAGAAAAGAAAAATCATATAAAAGGAGATGTGGTTACTCCACGTTATGGTATTGAAGCAAACTATGTAAAAGTACAGTGGCGTATCTGCCATAGGGACCTAAGGTGTGGTCACAGAAAGGTGAGAGTCATAAATTAGGGGCTGATGCACACGAATGCACACGAGGCTGACCCCATACCGTCATGTATACATAGGGATAAGAAGTTGTGAACAGATATGAAAAGGCCAGGGTGTCTTTTTATTCCAGGGTTTTTATTTCCTGTTACCATCCGGTGACAGGAAACCTGATGAGTGAGTGAAAAGAGAAAAGTCTCCATTATAAAGTTTATGCTGTCATCAGATAGCCTGAAGGAGCTTGTGTATGTGTGCTGATCTATACAGACTTATTTTCGTCAGACCAAGAATCCCAGGTGACACGTTAACAGCTGGGACATCTGACACTTCATCCGAATAAACTGGTTCTTATCAAAATAAAACAGAATTATATGGGGCATGATTAAAACAACAGTTCCTCATAACCAATGACAATCACTAGCAACTATTAAAGTTTTAGTCTGTGAACACACCTACAGGAACTCTATATTAACATTATATATTCATAGGACCAAGAGTCCATACTTTTAGTTAAAGCATTATATGTAAATATATTTCCTCATTTTCAAAGACCTGTCCAAAAGAGATGGCGGGACAGGCAGATTAAATTGTACAAAGAAAAAACATTCAAATTTTAAAGAAAACTTTAACCACAGTCTTATTCATTTTCTTATAGTGAGTTAAAGTGTATTGTGTTGATATTCCATCATTTTCATTTCACCCCTAGACATTAGAGACCTCATACACCAGCCACTTGAATCAAAATACGAACTGTGTGAGATCTAGGGAGGTAGCGTTAGGTTCCCTGATATAATATATCATTATCATCATCATCATCTTTTTTAGAGTCAGGGACCTACATGTGCTTGACCTCACACAGTTGACACAGACACAACTGTCTTTCTTGTTAGGTATAACATCGTAACCTCCCCAGCAAATTACACTTGCTACAGAAACTATAAAAATAAGAGAAAAAAAACACTCCCTTATGTCCAGTCACATGTTGGTGCAAAGATGGCTGCCACTAAACCGGAAAGTGGAAGTTGATAGTACATTAAAAACAAAAAATAACAAATAATTAAACAAGGACTGGAAAACAGTGAGGGAAAAGTGCGGGGAAAAAAATAAAATATAAAAAAATATTAAGAGAAAAAATATATATATAAAAAATTAACATAAAATTAAAAATTAAAAGACAAACAAATTAGAAATTATAATTAAATGGAATAAGATAATAATTAATAACCAAAAAAAAAGGAAGGGAAAAAAATGAAAAGTGATAAAAAACATAAAAATATGGGTGATCGCAGTCATAGTAGAAAGTCATAATACAACTGGGACTAGATAGAAAAGGACGCCTCAGACAAAAGAATGTTGAGTATTAAAACCGTGAGGTTTAAGGCAAACCATAAGATGGATGAGGCGTTGTTCCAGGCGAAACCGACTGTTGGAGTCCGAGGAACAGGATCTGATGGCTGTCACTGGATGTCAGTGGCATCGTGGTGGCCAGGCCATTGAAGTGAATGGCCACAGCTGTGGATTTCAACTGAGAGATGTCGTAGAGGTGTCTGCAGAATCGGTCGCCCAGTCGTGTGCCCGTTTGGGCGATGTAAGTAATATTGCAACGTTTGCATACAATAGCATAAATGACGTTGCGTGACTCGCATGTGAAGCCATGGGTGATGGTGAACTTGGCGTTAGGGAACGAGACTGAACGTGTTTCGATTACATACTGACATGTCTTACATCGTGTTCGGTTACATGGCTTGGTCCCAAAGTGGCAATCGTTGACGGTTTTCAGACGGCTGTGGGCTAGGAGGTCCCTCAAATTTTTATCCCGTCTATATGCCAGCATGCCCAATGGGCTGATCACCCGTTGGCTTGTCACACCGATTACGGAAACAACGGCAGATGGATCTATTTGTTGTTGCCCTAAAGACGCCGCTAGGCGTGATGGGAAACTACAACAGAGAAAATCAATCTGCTGTTGCCCTTAAGACGCCACAAGGCGTGATGGCCTCTGACTGCTTGGTCGGTCTTTGGCTAAGGACGGAAGAAGAAGAAGAAGATATGCCAGCAGGGGTGGCTCACTAAACACTTCCCGCGTCGCTGGGTCAGCTTGGAGGAGAGGTAGGTGACAATACAGGATCCTTTTGACAGCAGTGCTGTGAGGGTGATAGGTCATTATTAACTTGTCTCTATCAGAGGAGGTTTTGTGGCGGGGTTTGAGGGCCTCTAGACGTGAGATAAGGAGAACACGCTCTAAGGCAGAGGTAAGAACATCCTGTGGATACTGTCTTCTACGGAAGAAGTGCAACATTTCTTGTGCTCGGCATAGAAAGTTGTCATTATCTTGGCATAACCGACGGAGGCGGAGAAGTTGTGAGAAAGGCAATGAGTCACGACAAGCCTGAGGATGAGAGGAAGTATAAAGGAGGTAACTGTGTGCATCGGTGGGTTTGTAGTACACCGAAGTGTTAAGGTGGGGGGGGGGGGGGGGGGGGGGGGTGGTGGCAACAATGTCAAGGAAATTAACAGAGACAGTGGAGATGTGAGAGGTGAATTGGATCGCAGGGTGGAAGTTGTTGATGAAGTTAAGTCAGCCTCTGGCATATAAGTGAGACCTATGCCATCATCAATGTATCTAAGATACATCAATGGAAATGGTCCTGGATACTGCTGCCACACCTGATACTCCAGTTAGCCCATGAAGAGGCAGGCATAGCTGTGACCCATCCTGGTGCCCATGGCTACTCCACCGACTTGGTCAAAGAACTGTCCATTGAACTCAAAGGAATTGAGTCGAAGGACAAGTTCTGCAAGGCGCAGGAGAGTCTCTGTAGCGATAGAGGTGTACGTGCGCTGGTCCAGGAAAAACCGGAGAGCTCGGAGACCATCAGAGTGAGGAATGGAAGTGTAAAGCGAGCAGACATCTAACAGATATAAACGGTAGGTACAGTCTGGGGAAAGCTGGATAGAGGAAAAAGTAGTTAGGGCATGGTTGGTGTCCTTTAAGGAGGAAGGAAGCTGCTCTACAATAGGCTGGAAGATGCCGTCGAGGAAGTCTGATATATGTTCGGTAGGGCAGGCAAGCAATGGCAAACTACTGAATGAAAAAAATTGCCTTGAAAAATCACAAACAGCCAATAAAAGCTGGGGTTGATTGCCACGTCCTGTAAAGGATAAGCAACTAACTATAGGGCAGGCACAGGCCGAGACAATGGGTCTCCCAGGGTTGGAGGGTTTATGAATTTTGGGAAGCATATAAAACATAGGCTTACCCAGACAACTATTATCAATACGGAGATGAGAGGCGCTAGAAGGTAAGGACTTATTGGCGATAAGATTTTTGATGGTGTCATGGACCAGACGATTGTTGAGGACTGTCGCATCATTGTCACGGCGCTGGTAGAAGGAGCTGTTGGTGAGCTGCTTATTGCCTTCTTGGAGGTACAGGTCCTGGCGCATACCACAATGGCACCTCCTTTGTCCGCCGGTTTGATAACAATGTCATCTCTGCGGCGGAGCTTCGAGATGGCATGGGACTCATCAGAAGAACGGGGGAGGGTATAAATGCCTGGTGTTTCCAGTTAGTTAAATCGAGGATTCCTCAGCAAGAGAGAGGTTGGTAAGAAAACGAAGATGGCTGTATACCGCTCCACCTATGTCCCCGTCTTGACATATGGATGCGAGTCGTGGGCAATGATTACAACCCACAAAAGCCAGATCAAAACCTCAGAAATGAGGTATCTGAGGAAGGTGGTCGAAGTAACAAGAAGAGTCATGGTCCGCAACCAGACGATACGTCAAGGCCTAAAATCCCACCCCCTGCAGACCCAAGTAGAACAGCCCCAACTAAGATGGTTTGGCCATGTCTGCAGAATGGGAGAAGATCGGCTACCACGACAAGCATGGGAAACAAAGAGCCAGGAATCCAGACCCCCCGGACGACCCAGAGTCCGCTGGGGGGACAACATTAGACAATCTTTGAAGGACCGAGGACTAGAATGGAACCAGCCGATAGGATAGTCTGGCGCTCTCTCTTCCAAATCTCTACACCTCACGGTAGAAGGGAACGACTAAGTAAGTAAGTAAGTTTCCAGTTAGATATTTAATTGACTTTCACTTGCCATAAGTCATATGTTTTGTAAGAACATCATCAGACCTTCACCTTCTGTGACGACATTTTATCGCGTCCTTTTACAACTCTTCTTTTTCTACATTATCTATTTATTTCTTCATTTTTCCGCACATAAAATTGTGCCCCGCCCCTCCTTAGATTTGGTTACCCTTTTCCATACTGCGATCGTGTCATTTCACTTCTAGTAGATATGCTGACAGATTAAAAATTGTAATCGGCGAGTGTTTTGAATTCATACAGATAGAAAACAGCCATGTTACGGTAAACGTGGAAGTATTTGTTGACTTTCTACATAATCTCATTTCCGCCAGACAAGAATGTCCATCTAGGTGCGTGTTCATCGCAAACGCGCTGAGACACTTTGGCGGAGAATACAAAGAAAGCCAGGTTGGTTGTGTCTGCATCAGCGACAAGTTTTAGATTACCCCACTGGTAAATGGGGGAGAGGCGATGAATAATTACTCCCGTCCATAGATTGGCTGTGATAACAATAATTACAGATAAACCTGTCTCAGTAGACATTATGGGCAATGCACTATCTTGCAGGGATGAGGTTACAAATCTGATTTGAAAGGTTACGTAAGAGTAACGGAAGGAGCCATGCTATATATGGAGGAGGTCATATGTTGAAATTTTTTAATGATATTTTAAAACATAAAGGTGAAGGTAATAACTAACGCCCCGACCCATTTCATTCTTGCTCATGGATTAGATTAAATGAAAGCAAGAAATATACATTCGTTCTGATTGGAAGCTGGCCAGAATACCAGGTGGACGCGTGGATAGGAAAACTGCGATATAACGTAGCACATTCAAGATATACGACACTGCATTCCAAAACAGTCAGAGTAGACAAACCAGACAAAGCCATGGAAGAATAGAATCAGGATTCTGAACTTATAGGATCGGACAAAACGTATTGGAGCATCTTCTGAAACATCAGTAGAAAAACTCAACATTATTAATACGAAAACCGGAATTCTACAGAACCGCTCATAAGTCACAGGGGGATTCTAAATAGAAATAATACCCCAAACGAATGTTCGAGGCACCTTTATCAAGTTGCTAAGACTAATCAACTGAGCAAGAAGTCAAGATTTTCCAACTAGTTGGGGTAAGTTGTAACATATATTTTATACTTTGAATTTGAAATGTTTGAACTGCAGGTGATTATACAGGCCCATACGAGGCTGTGAAAATGATATATTCATTAACCACCACAGCAAAGAGCTGACGACTGTTTTATGAGGGCTGCTCGTAAAGAACCAAAATCAGAGGTTGTCCCAAATTTCAAGCAGAGCAAGGAAGGGATGATGTTGACATCATGTGTATATATTTTTTTGGGATCATTTATGATAAGTTATATGTATACTGAGACATGTTCACCCAGGCACAAACCATTGTATTCTCTGCTGTTCAGACATACTTTTCGCTCAGACTAACTGAAAGTAATGGTGAATTTTTATCATATCCATTGAGCTATAATGTATACTCACAGGGGATAAAATTGCTGAGAAAAAGAGTCGGGAAGGCGCCTGATTAGTATCAGAGAACATAAACTTAGCAGAGACCTTTGTTTTCCTCTAAAGCTTGTGGTACGAGTCTACAAGACCATTTGTGCTACTAGTCTACGATACCAGTTTGGAAGACGAATCTGTGGTTCAGAGCTTGTAGTCGAAACGAGACGCCTACCATCAACGGCCTGTGAAGATACTCGCATTAACCAGGAGCGGTTACCACTTGCACTCACATGTTGGGACGTGCCCTCACCATAGAAATCGTAAATTGACGGAGCAGTCAGCAGCAAAAACAAGACTTCGTCAATCTGACAGCTAAGTCTAATCTTATCAGGCCAGAACCAAATGAACGCTTTTAGTTGTTTTAAACTTAGTCCAATTCCAGCAAATTTCAGTGAAGAAAGAAGTATTAACTCACCAATCCTTTATTTATTTACAATTGTTAAAGAGTGATTGAACATTCAATTTGTTATATGTTGTACACATTCGTAGGTGACTTAATTATTACCGAGAGAAGTGCACACGTATGAATCAGGAGTTCATTATATATATATATATATATATATATATATATATATATATATATATATATATATATATATATATATATATATATATATATATATATAGACAAAACGAAGAATTTTACTGTTCATTGAGTTGGGGGCTTGAACGAGCTAATAAATAAATCATAAAATACATCCTTTCTCAAAAGGCGGCGGGCAGGTACTAAGTTAGCTTTGCTAAGACACATTCAGCATTGTTCTTGACTTCTGAATATCTTGTGAATATTCCCTCAATGTAGAAGCATCATCATCCTTCTAAGTTGCGTCTTTACCAAGAGTAATCTTGTGGGAGGGTAGATACCTTTGAAGACCCACATTAGATACTCTAGGTTATGGCCATTGTTGGACCATCACTGCAAAGCAGGGGAGGCAACCCGTGACACCTTCCCAATTACTATATATTAACTTGTGTTTTTGTTAAATACTGTTTGACTATATTATGCAGTTCCCTACGTCTATCTATCCTTAACACCTCTTCTGTATTTATAGGTAAATTTGATGCCCGCAGACCTTTCCAATAAATCATTTATGGATTACAACTTGAGTTTTTTTTGCATTTTCTCTCAAGTTTAACATTATTTAAAAAAAAAAAAAAAATTAAACTTAAGTAATAACTGAAGTTATTGATGTGTCTACTTTACTTTTTTTTTAATTGTTGGAAATGTAGCGGAAGGTTTTTAAGTGTGTGTAGTATTAGTAGTAGAGCCGAATTATTATTCTGTATTGAAAAAGTGAAGTCCCAGGGTTGGAGAAGACCACTGGTATCACAAGATAGTCACGGCTGTGAAGGTATCTGCTTCAGAAAGTATTTCGAGTAAAGTCAGACCATACAGTGCCACCTTGCTATGTAACTACCTGGGATAATCAAATAATTCAATAAAAACTCAAACTTCAACAATATAAAATTAATAAGTCAGAGTGTTACAATTATGAATTATTTAATATTTACATCTACCTTTTCCTTTCTTGTGCCATTATGAAGGGTGAATTAATGAATGTGAATGTATAAACTTGATTACACAACTTGAATGAATATTGAATAAATTAAGTATTAATTTTGAAAAGTCCCTTCAGCAATCTTGAATATAACTAAACAGTTTCTCCAAGGTTCCTTTCTCAGCATTGCTTCTTGTCTGGTCTATTAATCAACTGGTTTCACCATATACACTAAGTACTGTCTTTGACTGCTTATGACAGCTCACATATACTGCAGGAATTTGGCCACAGCTTATACTCAACTTAGAGTTAATGTCTGTCCTCTTTTGAATGACACACCACTGTATGTTGAAGATCTGAATGACACACCACTGTATGTTGAAGATCTGAATGACACACCACTGTATGTTGAAGATCTGAATGACACACCACTGTATGTTGAAGATCTGAATGACACACCACTGTATGTTGAAGATCTTTGCTCCAGCTCACCCAATACTGAGGGGGACTAAGAATGATATTCAGATGACAATTTATAGCCTCCTATGAGGTTCCAGGTAGCTTGTATTGATCTGGACTCAAGATCTCCGGTACATAATGACACATATGAACCTGCGGACAATGATAGACATGTGACTAGTCCTTGTTTATGGAATCCACAAGTCTAAGTGTGTATAAGATGAGTGTATTTCAGATGTTTGCATATATATGAATGATACATTTCTCAGTATGATTAGCAATAGCGAGACAAGACAGGTGTCTATCTGCAGAACATTTTCTAAAATAATATAATGCATGAATATAGTACATTTTATACATGTGTAGGATGCTACATTCGCCTTTCACATTATGGAATGCAAAGTCTCTGATTTCAAAATAATATTATAATTGACTATTCCATGTGACAATCCTGATAAACACTGGTAAGCATCCAATTCCTTTTACAAATTTACAACAAATGTGCAGTTCAGTTCTCCGGTTTGACCCTGTCACAATTCTATTAAATTAAAGCTGCAATAAAACAAATTAATTAATCATAAATCTACATACCCTCTTAGGATAGTGTGACAGATGAAAATTGAAGCAACCCTGATCGATCCACTTTATTGTCATCGGGGGCCCTCACTATTTGGGTTCAAGCAACGATTAAACGTGGATTTCCCTTGCTGGCTAATTAAACATGCACAGTTAAACACGTGGAAGCCAGGTCTCTCTATTGCCAACTGTCCGATTCTTAGTTTAGCCACGCCTCCTGTCTTTGTTTTCAAGCACTATTAATACAAATATTCTTATCTCTAGTGACTTTCCTTTAAAAAGGGGGAATGACAATAAGGGGTCTGCCAGCTGTCACATTACGTCATCACGTCAGCGCCGTGTCCCTGGAACACGGGAGGGCGAGGCAACGGGCTTTGTAGCTCCCTAAGAGAGAACGGATCGTTAATTGCAAATAGAGGGGCGTTAACCATTTTTTTACCGACTACATCCCTTTGATCGCACTCCAAGGGACGAAATTTACTCACCGAGTGAACGGACCTTAATGTCTGATGCAGACGAGCGTTTTCTTGCTGCGCGTTTCTCGCACGGTTTTTTGACCGAATCGCAGGATAGTGCAGACGAGCGTATTTTTGCCGTGACCTCGTGCCTAAAAATAGATTTCCAGACTGGCACTTCCGCAGTTCAGATATGAATTTCGTGGAATTAGCATGTCTGTCGTTGCATGTAGTACGAGCACGCAAGAAAAAACGACAAAAAAGACGTTTCTGGGTGCATCCACTGATATACATATATTTATATACCATATATAAATAATAAATCTTGAGCGTTGTTTTAGGTAAAATACATTTACTTAACGTGTCATAGCAACAAAAACAAAACATAAGAAAGAGAAGACGAAGAAGAAGATAATGGAGAAGAGCAACAAGAAAAAGGGGAAACAGAGGAAGATGAAGGAGGAAGGTGAAGAAGGAGGATGAGAAAAAGAAAACGAAGAAGAAAGAGGAGGAGGGGAAAAAAAGAAGAAAAAAAAAGAAAAGGAGATGCAGGAGAAGAAGGAAGAGCAGAAGAAGAATATGACGAAGTCAAAGAAAAAAGAATGAGAAGAAAAAGAAGAAAAAGAGGAAGAAAAAGAAAGGAAAAAGAAGGTGGAATAGAAGAAGAAGGAGAAAAAGAAGAAGATGCAGAAGGAGGAGAAGAAAAAGGAGAAAAAGAAGAAAAAGGAGTAGGAGAAGGAGGGGGAGGAAAAGGAAAAGAAAAATAGGATGAAAAGAAGGAAGAGGATAAAGAGAAGAAGGGTAGGGAGAAAAAAGAAAACTTAATAAGAAGGAGGAGAAATATCAGAGAGAAGAAGAAAAAGAAGAAAATATATAAGAAGAAGAAAATATAGAAGAAGGATGTGGAGAAGCAGAAGAAGTAGGAGATGAAAATGAAAAAGAACAAAAAAGAGGAATAGGAGAATAAGTTGGAATAAGGAGAGAGAGAAGTATAAAAGAAGTAGAAGGACAAATACGAGAAAGAGGAGAAGAAGAAGATGAAGGAGAAGAAGATGATGAAGAAAAAGGAGAAGAAGTAGATAAAGAAGGAGGAAAAGAAGAGGAAGGAGAAGAAGAAGATGAAGAAGAAGGAGAAGAAGAAGGAGAAGAAGAAGATGATGCACAAGAAGAAGAAGATCAATAAAGAAGAGGTGAGGAGTGTCACGAAATGGTTGTAGGACTAGAGACTGTCTACATATAGTGACAAGACAATAGTAAGAAGAAAGACTGAAATGATAGATTCAGATAGAAATATTGTGCAAAATGTGAAAGTTGAGACCATTGGCTCCAAGGTTGAGAACCGAGGTTGATTCTTTCCTCGCCACTTCGGACGTTTAAATTGCTATGGCCTCGAACCACCTCTAACTACCCTAAGGGGATAAGGTTCAAGTATGATTCACATACACCACGATACAGACAACAGATAGCTACTGTACGTAAATGAAATGACTGATGCCAGCTACAATTTATACAAGTTTATTATACACCTATAAACAACCAAACATATGCATGTCCCATACATAAAGTGCGAGGATGCACACCTGAAACAAAATCAAGCACAGTTAAAAATGCATCAACCCCAACCCTTCTCCCACAATTGCAACCTGTATGGGGACAGAAGTTTGGATTAGACAAAAATAAACCACACTGCACTTGTCGAGCCTCCACTTCCGCAACTATTCTAAATTAAATGTTAAGTGCACAGTCAGAGTGAACAACTACAAAGTGTCTCCACCAACTCTGCGCAGACTCTGGTTCTACACAGCCTATCCTGAAATATCTTGCACACTGCTACACAATTAACTCGTCAAAAAAACCTTCAGCAGCTGTCATCTGCTATACTTGGGACAACACTGCGACGACTTCTGTGGAGAGTATGGTCACCCTCTCTCTCTCCACCATCTCTGGAATTGATGACTAAGGTTTAACAGAACCCCACTGGATTCTAGACTGGAACTGTAGCTGGCTTCTCCTAACACCTCTGAGGTTACCTGCCCGATTACCTATGACTGGGCGATGGGCTTTTCGGCTTTATTATGGCCGTGAAGAAGCGAAAATAAGATTACAACAACGCTGGCAGCATGCCAAATCTGCGTGTGTAACCGAACGAGCGTCAGAGCTCAGGATTTATCCATAAAAATCCTAGTCGCTGGAAAATGTCTTCCCCTGCCTTGGAAAACGTATTTTCTTTCTCTCCTTCCGCACGACTTTGCGTGTCTGCGAATGCCACCTTTTTGCCGTGGGAGAAATTTGTGGTATCAAACTTCTGCTCTTCCCCACAAAGCCGGCACCTGCTGTTTTAGACAAAACAAAACAACAGCTAAACAAACCGTAATAATACATTTCTAATAACACTACCTCCCTGACTCTTCAACACGTTATGCACCTCCATACAAAAATCATACCAACACCGTCCGCTCCTCTCCTGTTCCCTTCTCTACCTGAGCCCACAAGGTAAACATTGGCTAACCCAGATCGCCTGTTCTGCCTGACTAACTCCGAGCAACAACAATATTTTCACTGGCCCGGTCTGGGCAGTCGTACTGTGGCCTACTTCTTACTCAGACACTAATGCTGTAATGATTAATACAAAATAAAACTAGCCCTCTCTAGGAATTCCTAAAATTCCCGTCAGTATGGTAATCACATTCAAAATGTAATACAAAATAATTCCCTTTAAAATTACTTCTCCCATCTTCTGAATTCACAGAACACCAATGCACCATCAATAACATATTAGATGCTAGCGTATACATACTGCAAAGAAGTTACACATAACCCCTGTTATCAAATTGCAAACCCCCGTAGTTCAACCACGTGTTTACAATTTTATGACCACGTGCGTCTCTCCCCCTCGTCCCTCTGAACATCGTCTCGAATAACAATTCCGTAACCCACGCACGGGCTTCCAAATTCCACCTCTTCTCCCCTCGTCCACCTATAGAAGTGTACTATACTATAAATAACTTGCAGCATTACATTCTCAATAAAATCACAAATACACAGACTCCCGCTACTCTGTACATTTACCTACGACGGAGATGCGGGTTTCTCTACAGACCTGCTTTGCAATAATACAAGCACGCCCGCGGCAAATCAACTTTCAAACCATCTTGAATACCGTTATCCCTGCAATAAGGAAGTAAATGGACCTCTTAAGTTTCTCAAGTCTATCACTAAGATAGTATTGATGGCTCTGGAGTTAAGAATTAAATTAAACTAAAACTTCCCAAGAAACTTTACTGATCGGCCTAGGCTTAGACAAAATTAAATAAAGTTACCACGAAAATTCTGCTTACCAAATTTCGAATTTTCCCACGGAAGGCAATCGATAATTTGAATCAGGAACGCGGCTTGGCAATTAATTTTTAGAGACCGAACTTATGAAATTCGGGCGTATTTATTCTCAAGCCCCCACGCGCCGACTTCATGACGTCATATGCGCGGCGTGGTTCTAAGCCAATGGGAGCTCTGCATTTCAACTGCAGTTAGCTCTCAGCCAATCAGAACCTTAGATCATTCTGATGCAACGTACATGAGTTTTAGACAAAGAAACGGGATTAAGCCTAGCCCTATACTGGCAATGAAGCAAAAATGGCCGCAAATAATTTAACTCCCGAAAAATGCGTCTAGGCCACATGCCATATCTTTAAAAAAAAGACAATCTGGTGCCAATCCTGATCTAGCATCTATAATCTTTCTTCTAGAAAAATACTGTCCAATTCCCTACACCCCCATTCTAAACACATAAAGAAGAACCATAAAGCAGATGAGATCCAACTCCCTCGTGATCTCATCTTGAAAAAACGTAAATAATAGAAGGAGAAGAAACATGAAGAAGGATTTTTCTGTAATCCCTCCAAAAATAGTGAACAAAATGCCAGGAGAAAAAGACATGGGCCATTTGAAAGACAGAATCTCAGTACTTTCGTCACAAGGAGCAGAAGAAGAAGAAAAAGAAGGAGAAGACGAATGGAACCAAACGGAACCCCATCACACAATTAAATGTTAAAAACTCGAGCACCACTAATGTTACTGCATAATCACGATCCGCCTAAAGTAAGTAACGGATTCGAAATAACTCATTTTCACGCAAATGTTCTTGATAAATCCAAATTCAGAATAGAAATTCCACGACAGTGTACAACGCAAGTTCGTCTGCTAACATACTTGGTCACGTGATAAAGTTCAAGGTTAGCCCAAAACGCAGGCGATACGCGAAGAAAATGGAACCAGTTGCGTTTTTTTCTACGCAGCGGGATAAACCTCGCTCGTCTGTCTGCTTTCTCTAAATCCCTACTGTTTCATTTTCAACGTGCGAGATACGCGCAGCAAGAAAACGCTCGTCTGCACCCAGCTTAAAGGCGCCCGCCGCTAGCGAAGCAGCCATCATGTCGGCGAAAAAGCGTGAAAATAGACTTTGATTCGCGAAACGAACAGCAAAATTCCCCAAAATGGACGAGAGGTGTTATTTTTCGCATTAAGGAACAAGAGTCCAGCGTTTTAGTATATATGCCCATCTCTCCGAATTCAGTTTGTCAGTTTGCTATCAGGATTTCTTGAATGGTCTAGCGCGCATTTTGGAGTCTTATTTATCTGGATTTCCAACAGAAATACATGGAGATTTATTTCAGTTTTCTGATTTGCGGTAATAATAGTACTAAGTGTTTTAATGTGTTAAAGTTTCATTATATTTCACTGAGATTTTTGTGTTAATTTAAACGTATTAAATAAACATATAGCTAATTTTACCAGCTATAAACGTAAAATTTAATCACTCGCGGTTTCCCAAGTAAGAGATACTTTAAATTAATTAATAGCCGCTAGGCGATTGATAATTGATGTAACGCAATTTAATTCTATTCATACATGTGTAATTTTCTAAACTACTAGTGTACATATCTCGTGTAAAACCGTTAAGATAAACTAGACACTCGCGGGTTTTAAAAAAATATATATATAATTAAATACAGGAGTGGTTAAAATAGTCTTACCTAAAAATTAACGCGTATCAGGATATGATTTATATTATGATTTCATGTTTATCTATTTTCTATATATAGGCTGGTCATACCTTTGCGTCCTAGCGTTCCTTATGGTCTTTCTGACTTTGGTTCTTACACCATCCAGCGATTATTGTGGTTAAAAATCTTCGTGTTGTGACCCCTATGTGGTCCACCTCTCCATCCATGAGAGTAGTATAACCAAGAACTTTAACAATAAGCCATTTTAAAGTATAACTGGAGAAGAACAATTGCCAGAAGCCATTCCATAAATATTACTGATCTGCTGTGGCAGAATTTATATCACTATTTTTTACAGATGACAGTAAACGTTTTCCTACTGGATTACCCCCGTAAAGAAAACTCACTGGTCATACTCTGCCATCATTCATTGAACAGCCGAGGAGTATCATTTTCCTAAAGTTCTTTTTTCCATCACTCCATAGAGTGTCTTAGCCACCAGCGGCGAGACCCCACCGGACCTATATATATATATATATATATATATATATATATATATATTATATAATATATATATATATATATATATATATATTCATATATATAATTATATATATATATATATATATATATATATATATATATATATATATATATATATATATATATATATATATATATAAAATCCTGAGGACAGTGCCACCCCATAGAACCCTTATTCCAAACACTAACTGCAGTGAAAGGAGGAATATCCTGGAACAAAAAGTAACGCCTCGATTTCAGCGACTAATGAAAAATAGCCGACAGCAAACCCCGATAGTCTGGGGCTGAAATAGACAAAGAAAAAACTCTGATTGTTTTAGTACTTGATAAAGTTTTTTATTCCATGGAATGCCTGCTTCAACGATTGGTAAGTATAGATGAAAGTGGCCACTGTACGCGTGCATTTAATGAACGAACTTAGATACCCTTAATTCTTTTTTTTTCTTGCTAACATCAGCATACTTAATTTCTTTTTTTCTGAGTTATTTTTTTCTTTCCCTCCCTAACACGGGATAGATTAAAAATTAAGAACCTGTTCCTATACCCCTTACTGATTATTGCATATCCCATTGTTAAAAATTGAATTTCTCTGTGGGTTAATTACCTCTGATAGTAATTTTCTTTGGTTGGTTTCCTTTACAAGAGGGGAGGGCCTATTGGGATACTATTTTTTTTTCTCCACCTTGTCTGCAACTATGCTTTATAAATGTAACATGATTGATGTGCCTTTTGTTTAGTGATAGTAAACATAATAAACCTTTACTTACCGTGTTGGTCAACCCCATTGTCCCAATATATGTTATACGTAGTTTGTATTCACGTTTGTGCATTTGTGTCATGTGACGTACGTCTAAGTATGACAAATGAATTTCCCTGACTCGATGGATTATAACAGAATATTGGCCTCTCATAACTTTAGAACCCCTGATCATCTATTGTAACTTTAACCTGCATGCAGCATTTCCACGAGAATTTTACACGCTGGATCATTAATATGTAGCCTGCTATCTTCTGTGAACTTTTGAGATCGCATGGCCTTTGATGGGAGGTTAAATCACGCCCACGACCATCTCTGAGAACGATTTATAGCAATCTTTTCCTTAACGCCGGCCCAAAAGAGGACGTGGCCAGAGACACTCCTGTTTCTAGAGCAATTAACAGCAGTTCATTTTCTTACCTGGCTGTCGCCCCGCCTGGTGGGAGTTGCCAAAGCTTCTCAGAACAGCGGTACCATCAAAGACAGGCTGATCTTCAGAATTCAACGTGGAGCGGTATACGATCTAAAGAATCAGGGAACTCTCAGCTAACGTAGTTAGTTTCTCGAGAAATTTTCGCACCCTTATGCGAGCAGCCTGAGACGAAGAAGATCGGTAGACCGGGGAAAACGGAGGAAACACAGCGGTTAACACAACGGCGTTGTACCTCGGATTTGCTATACTTCAAGAAAGGCGTGAAAATCCATCACGTCCCATTTAAGTTACATTCGAGATGTATAAATAAAGAACTCCGAAAACTGCATTTTATCGTTCGTTCTGACAGAATCCTAGTTGCACTAGCATATAGCCTAGTCGGATTCCTGCTAGATTTCATCTACCTTCGTTGACTATTGGAGTGTATTCTTTCTGCGCAGACGGTAATTTATACATTAGCTTCGAGTGATCAGTGGTCTAGTTATTTCACTGGATTGTGGTGTAAATTTAACCTTATTAAATAAACCCATTTTCAAAGTTCTAGTGCAAACTAAATGTTACATCTAAAAGTATTTCCTAATACAATTAACGCGTAAATTAATTTTGCAGACGTTAAAGAGAATTATAACTAGTAAATACAGTTTAGTTCTGTATAGATAGATGTGCTTTTGATTATTTTTAACTCACGGGGAGTTTTCCTGATTTGTTAAATTGACGACGCTAATAAAGTAAATAGGCTAACTGTAATTTATCGCGTGTCAGATTATAATATGATTTGTAATGCATTTCTTGTTTTGATTATCTTTCATTCAGAACGATCATTCAACCTGCATCCCAGCAATTATAAATTATATACAGAGTTCTGCCAACTCAATTTGATAACTCCAGTAACATATGAACTTTTTTAAAGCTAAACTTGTGGCGACCTGTAATGGGCCCCGCTCCTCTGAATTTAACTGAGAATAAAGCCACCCAAGAAACACTTTTAAAATACTAGTTCATATAGGCTAGTCCTTAAAGTAAACTGGAAGCAGAACATATTTTATTCACTGCCCTATTTGTGAAGAAAAACATAGATCTACCTGAACACTGTCTGTCAAGTATATTCAGTGGATTTTACCCACCCCCGAAGAAGAACTTACCTCAGTGTTTTTAACTTGTGACAGTACGGAAAAAAGAAAGTTATCTCCACCAGCTGTGCCAATTTTAGGAACCACACCATACCTCACGCCTAGCCAAGTGCCTGTGCCATTCATTAGGAACTTTATCTAAACCAACAGTAGCCTTTACGCTTCACCGTCTGGCGATTTTTTGAGACTATTTGTTACCTCGTTAAATCTGGGGCCTGACACGGAAGAAATAAGAAGACCAGTCCATTATTCCACGGTATTAGCTGCTGTGGTAAATGATTCCTAGAGTGCCAGAATTCACCATTTTGGTAAGTCTGCGTGTGTGTCTGTGGGATGGCCAGCCCTAGTGTGTTTTTTTTTTTTGAATGAAAGGAGATTTAATCTTTTCTTTACCCTTTTAATTAGTTCGACCTAGTATTAAGGTGCATTATATTCATTGTACGGGACTTCTCCTAGCGGGATTGTGTAACTGTGTTCATTCCCCCCTCCCGTAAAATTTGTTGATTAAAGGGAGACATTTGAGACCCTAGCTTTTCCTCTACCCCCCCCCCCCCCCCCTTTACTGTAACCCCTTGCCCCAGAGTAATAAATTTACCGGTTGGTTAAATTGCCTATCTCTGATCACCCCCCCCCCCCCCCTTTTTCTTGTCTTTTGGACCGGGTCTTGTCTGTTAGTAAATACAAACGGGAAACGGTGGATGGGATATTTCTCCTCAAACCCCCCTCTTCCCTTATCATATTTGTATTCTGTAACCTTTGATTTTTGACTGTAAATGTATAATTATTTGTGACTGATTTATGATAATAAAGGTATTAAACTTTATTTGTATTGGTTGTCGGCTGGCCCAAAACTCCAAACATTTCCCATCTGTGTAGGCTGTATTCATGTACGTTGTGCGACAGAATCACCAAATCGGTGAGTGCGCCTGAGCGACTGGAACTGACAAACAATTGTTTGTTCAGAAGAGAGATAGGAATAGTCTGTGAGAAACAGATATTGTCGTAATAAGAGACTGTCCTTGCTCTTCCCAGCGCTTGTGAATCTACTACCTCATTCTCCTAAATCCTTATTCTCACAGAGCCTTCAATATCACTCTACACTCTAAAGGGACCAATATCCATCAGAACCCTCTCAGATAAAAATTACGACAATATATGGTTAGCTCGTTCGAGATTCTGAACCTAGTTAAAATAGAGTGTGGTTGATTGTCTTTGTGAAGTAGGGTATAATCTTTAAAAGTAATTACTTCCCCTAGACCAAGCCGTTCAGTATTTGGGCCGACCACACAATAATTATAACAGGTTTGTTTTTTCCACAGGAGCAGGCAGTTAGTGATAATAAAAGATTTGTCACCTTTGTATTCTCTGGCAGAGGGAATTGAATTTTTTTTTGGTTATATAATTGCTGGGACTGCGTGATTGTTTTACAGTCACTAAAGGTTTTTTGAAGTTACTAGAGTTGAGCTTAGCTAAAGACGCCTTGTTCTGACTTTTTAAGTCTTGTTAACACGTCTCTTCTCATATAATTGACTTCAGGGACGGAGTTTTTTGTAGTGGAGAATTAAAGTTTCGGGGAAATTTTTATTTTTATTTTTTTCCCTTTTAAATTGGTTTAATTTAAATCTTTCTCTACTGATAGTAATAGTAGATTTTTTCTAGTATAACTTACCAATTAATTGGCATAGTTGCTTGCGTTAAAAGTCTTAAGTGACAATAATAGCGGCGATAAGTTAACACACGAGGTCATTAAGTAAATTGTTTTTTACTTTCGGTTTTTTCTCGTAGCGGCTTTGTTTTTTTTTTCCCTTCGTGTTCTTTCTTAATACTCTCTAATAGTAGAAGCATCCAGGTCTTCAATCATGGCAGAGAGAATTAGGATAAGATCCATTCTGAGACAGGAAGCGAAAGACTCAGGATTAGACACAGAAGCCGCGAATCTGTTTATCACCCAGGAACTGCAAATATATGACGCGGAGCAACAAAGAGCAGAAGCAGAGAGGAAAGAAGAGAAACAAAGGGCAGAAGCTGAGAGGAAGGAAGAAAAAGAGAGAGAAGAGAGGGCAGAAGCTAGGAAGAAAGAAGCGGACGATCGTCAATTGGAGCAGAAGAAAATTGAGGCAGAGATGGAAGCTCGCAGGGAAAGAGAGAAGGAGTCAACGTGAGGAGAGAGACAGGGAAAGACAGCATGAACTGGCGCTTAAGGCTTTAGAGAGTCGGGGCGCCTCTACTTCGAATAACGGAGAGCCGTCTTCGCCCCAGTCAATGGATCTCTCCAGCACTCAGACTGCCCAATTAACGGCGATGTCTTTTGCTTTAGAATCTTTTCCTAGCCCTAATAAAAAAATTGACAGCTACCTAGAAAAATTCGAAAGGCTCGCGAATCTGTATGGGTTAGAGAGTTCCCGCTGGGCACTTAAGCTCTCAACGTCACTAAAAGCTAATGCTTATGACGTATACACAAAGCTGGGATCGAACCAACAAGATTACGACATGCTGAAAAAGGCCTTGCTAGAACGGTTTGAGATGACCACCCGAAAATTCCTGCAAATGTTCAGGAACAGCCGAAAAGAGAACACGGAAACATTCTCACAGTTCTCTTCACGTCTCACGGGCTATTTGACAAAATGCATCGAATTATCGGACCTACCTCTTACATATGAGGGACTCCTTGAACTTGTTCTTGTGGAGCAGATAAAGTCAACTTTGTCAAACGAAACCCGTAGATTTTTGGCGGAACAGGGCGCAGTCAGACTTGAGGACATCCTCAATAAGGCCGAACGCTATACCAATGCAATGGCCGAACTTCCCAGCACTAAACGTAAACCCACAGATGAGCCATCTCGTAAACAAAATCTAGAGCAGTCATCCTATTCTTCTAATTCCTCTCAGAATTACAACCAACGAGAAAATAATACCCAGAGACCTCCCCAGGAAAAATCGAAATTCTACAAAACCCGATACCCCCCCAACAACAATTCTGATCAACCCACCAGGCCTACGTGGCAGCGCGGCCACCAAGGTCAAGGAAAAGGAAAGACCCCTACACCAGGAACGTCTGATCAGGGCAAACAAACCGGTCCAAACCGCGTTGGATGTTTGCATACAGCCTCGAAAGGTAGAGTCAATATCAGTGATTCTCAACCTGAGGGGGACCAACCCTCAACTCGAGGAACTGTAATTTTGAATGGTACCTCAACCACTTGTCTCTTTGACACTGGATTACGTTTTAGTTGTATTGTTGCTAGACACCTAGTCAAACCAGGTCAGGAGACAGAGGAAACCGTCAAACTTAGTGTAGTTTTTAAGAGTGATGCGCCCAGGACGCTGCCTATCGCACTGGTAGAAATACACTCTAACTTTGTCAGAGGTGTTATTAAAGCGGCCATAATGGATGATCTGATCTACCCAGTTATCCTGGGATGTAGATATGTGTTTATTGGGAGACCAAAGGAGCCGATTGTGGCAGCGGTAACCACAAGAGGGTAAGCCAAGAAGAAGAAGGAGCCTGCGCCAAATTTGTTGCCGAATGAACTGAAGGAGGCGCAACAAAAGGACCCTACTCTGGAGCCCTGCTTTAGAAAACTGCCCATGGCTAAGGACCCCAGACACAACGGAGACATCTTTTCTAAAGATGGCGTATTGTATCGTAGAACGGGCAACCCGGACACGGGGAATAACCTCTCCTAGTACCGACGCAGTACAGAAGCCAGATCTTAGAAATGGGGCACTCTCTTCCCTTTAGCGGACATATGGGACAAAACGCCACTATTCAGCGAATAAAAAACCACTATTGGTGGCCAGGAATGAACTCTGACATTATCAGGTACGTGAAATCCTGCGCCCAGTGCCAACGGGTAGCACCCAAGCACTTGACACCCCCAGTACCCATGGGGCAAATGCCAATAGTGGGTACTCCATTTGAACGGGTTGCTGTCGACATCATTGGACCCCTGGAAAGGACCAAAAGAAAGCACAGGTTCATCCTGACTTTAGTCGACACTTGCACAATGTGGGCCGAAGCTGTACCGCTAACATGCATAGATTCCAAGCATGCCGCAGAAGCCCTCGTGCAAATCTTTACACGGTTGGGATTCCCTCAACAAGTTTTGACGGACAATGGATCCCAATTCCGTAGCCTGTTAATGGAGGAGATCTTTAAGATCTTGAGGGCCAAACATATCCACACAAGTCCCTACCATCAGGTCAAAAATGGGCTCGTGGAACGTTTTAATGGTAGCCTCACCACCATGTTACGTAAGCTGGGTCAGGAGAAACCGGAAGACTGGGACCTAAATATATCGGCTGCCTTATTCGCCTACCGAGATGTTCCCCAAGCGTCTACGGGATTCCTGCCTGCTACACTTTTATTTGGCAGACCTATAAAGGGGCCATTAGAAGCCTTACTTCGGTCCCTGACAGACCAAAAGGCTGACGAGACAGTCGTCTCTGCAAGCAAATATGTATCTGAGCTCAAGGAAAGGCTAAAGCTAGGATGGGATCTAGCCAACACCAACCTTAAGAAAGCCCGCGCTAAACATACTAAAAGATACAACAAAGCTGCAAAAGAGAGAGAACTACAACCAGGGGAGAAAGTTTTGTTGCTACTTCCAACCGGAAGCAATAAACTTCGCATCGGATGGCAAGGGCCGTTTACCGTCCTTAAAAAGATCTCACGTACCAATTACAAGATCTCCATCAAAGGAAAGGAGAAGGTCTTCCACATAAATCTGCTTAAGAAATATTTGGAAAGACCGGTGCCATCCTCCGAGCATCTCCTGGCCGTCGCCATAGCAACGGAAGACGAGGATGATGATGATGGTTGCATGGAGTATCCATTGCAACCCACAGAATCCTTTAAAGATGTCAAGTTCGGCGATAATCTCTCAGTAGAACAACAAACAGAAACCAGGGCGCTACTACAGCAGTACAGTGCAGTCTTAACGGATGTACCTGGTCGAACAAATCTCATCGAATTTGACATGAAATTAACAAACGAGACCCCTGTTCGAACCAGAGTATACCCCATTCCGTACGCCAAAGCTGATGCACTTCGCGGAGAAATAGACAAGCTGCGTCAGGCAGGAATTATCAGCGAGTCTACATCTCCTTACAGTTCGAGTGTAGTGCTGTTACAGAAGCCCAATAAGGAAGTTCGGCTGTGTATTGATTACCGGTTGCTAAACGCCGTAACGGAATTCCAGCCTGAACCGCTCCAAACTGTTTCTGAGTTGTTCACCAAGCTCAGCAAGGCAACGATTTTCTCCAAGATTGACCTCAGTAAAGGTTATTATCAAATACCAGTCAAGGAGGAAGTTACACCTTTGCTAGCTTTCAGCACTAGTGAAGGACATTACACATTTAATGTCATGCCGTTCGGATTGCATAACGCACCAGGAGTGTTTACCAGGATGATGAGAAAGCTTTTAGAACCCTTGCAAAGTCCCCACATCCATAATTTCATGGACGACATCTTAATTGCATCGGAATCCTACGAAGAACATATTGCTACCGTCGCTATGCTCCTTAGGAGACTACAGGAAACTGGTCTCACAGTCAGACCTAGCAAATGTCTCATCGCATTTGAAAAGCTGGACTTCCTGGGGCACACTATTTCTCACGGCTGTAGTTGGCCTATTAAGAAGAACGTGGAGAAAATAGTGGCAGCAAAAAGACCCCGAACAAAGAAAGACATCAGGTCATTCTTATCACTATATGCCTACTATCAGAAATACATCCAGAACTTCAACGGACTGACAGCACCTCTGACTGACTTCACCAAGAAAGGTTGTCCTGATAAGGTCATGTGGGATCAAAAGTGCGAACAGACATACAGCACTTTGAAAGGACAGTTGTCGGCATACCCCATCCTAAGGTTACCTGACCTTAAGAAACCTTTCGTACTGAGAGTTGACGCATCAAGTCACGGCATCGGGTCAACATTGCTGCAAGCCGAGGACAGTGACCCGAACATGCTATTCCCAGTAGCTTACGGCAGTCGGAAACTGAACAAAGCGGAACGCAACTACAGTGTCGTTGAAAGAGAATGTCTCGCTCTGATTCATGGCATCAGACGCCATCATGAGTTTCTGTATGGTACTTCTTTCACGGTGCAAACAGACCATGCTCCATTAGCTTTCCTGGGTGCCAATAAAGAATTCAACGCAAGGATAATGCGTTGGGCCTTGTTATTGAGTGTTTATTCCTTCAAAGTGGAATATATTCCAGGAAAACAGAATGTCGGAGCTGACTTCTTGAGTAGAAACTGGACCACGGAGGAAGAGGAGAAAATCGACGATGCCAATCATCCAAAAGCTACCGATCAGGGCAGCTTCATTGTCATAAATGAAACATGAAAATGAGTTTCCATGTCTCAAAAGTGGGGACTACTGTGACGTACGTCTAAGTATGACAAATGAATTTCCCTGACTCGATGGATTATAACAGAATATTGGCCTCTCATAACTTTAGAACCCCTGATCATCTATTGTAACTTTAACCTGCATGCAGCATTTCCACGAGAATTTTACACGCTGGATCATTAATATGTATCCTGCTATCTTCTGTGAACTTTTGAGATCGCATGGCCTTTGATGGGAGGTTAAATCACGCCCACGACCATCTCTGAGAACGATTTATAGCAATCTTTTCCTTAACGCCGGCCCAAAAGAGGACGTGGCCAGAGACACTCCTGTTTCTAGAGCAATTAACAGCAGTTCATTTTCTTACCTGGCTGTCGCCCCGCCTGGTGGGAGTTGCCAAAGCTTCTCAGAACAGCGGTACCATCAAAGACAGGCTGATCTTCAGAATTCAACGTGGAGCGGTATACGATCTAAAGAATCAGGGAACTCTCAGCTAACGTAGTTAGCTTCTCGAGAAATTTTCGCACCCTTATGCGAGCAGCCTGAGACGAAGAAGATCGGTAGACCGGGGAAAACGGAGGAAACACAACGGTTAACACAACGGCGTTGTACCTCGGATTTGCTATACTTCAAGAAAGGCGTGAAAATCCAACACGTCCCATTTAAGTTACATTCGAGATGTATAAATAAAGAACTCCGAAAACTGCATTTTATCGTTCGTTCTAACAGAATCCTAGTTGCACTAGCATATAGCCTAGTGGGATTCCTACTAGATTTCATCTACCTTCGTTGACTATTGGAGTGTATTCTTTCTGCGCAGACGGTAATTTATATATTAGCTTCGAGTGATCAGTGGTCTAGTTATTTCACTGGATTGTGGTGTAAATTTAACCTTATTAAATAAACCCATTTTCAAAGTTCTAGTGCAAACTAAATGTTACATCTAAAAGTATTTCCTAATACAATTAACGCGTAAATTAATTTTGCAGACGTTAAAGAGAATTATAACTAGTAAATACAGTTTAGTTCTGTATAGATAGATGTGCTTTTGATTATTTTTAACTCACGGGGAGTTTTCCTGATTTGTTAAATTGACGACGCTAATAAAGTAAATAGGCTAACTGTAATTTATCGCGTGTCAGATTATAATATGATTTGTAATGCATTTCTTGTTTTGATTATCTTTCATTCAGAACGATCATTCAACCTGCATCCCAGCAATTATAAATTATATACAGAGTTCTGCCAACTCAATTCGATAACTCCAGTAACATATGAACTTTTTTAAAGCTAAACTTGTGGCGACCTGTAATGGGCCCCGCTCCTCTGAATTTAACTGAGAATAAAGCCACCCAAGAAACACTTTTAAAATACTAGTTCATATAGGCTAGTCCTTAAAGTAAACTGGAAGCAGAACATATTTTATTCACTGCCCTATTTGTGAAGAAAAACATAGATCTACCTGAACACTGTCTGTCAAGTATATTCAGTGGATTTTACCCACCCCCGAAGAAGAACTTACCTCAGTGTTTTTAACTTGTGACAGTACGGAAAAAGAAAGTTATCTCCACCAGCTGTGCCAATTTTAGGAACCACACCATACCTCACGCTTAGCCAAGTGCCTGTGCCATTCATTAGGAACTTTATCTAAACCAACAGTAGCCTTTACGCTTCACCGTCTGGCGATTTTTTGAGACTATTTGTTACCTCGTTAAATCTGGGGCCTGACACGGAAGAAATAAGAAGACCAGTCCATTATTCCACGGTATTAGCTGCTGTGGTAAATGATTCCTAGAGTGCCAGAATTCACCATTTTGGTAAGTCTGCGTGTGTGTCTGTGGGATGGCCAGCCCTAGTGTGTTTTTTTGAATGAAAGGAGATTTAATCTTTTCTTTACCCATTTAATTAGTTCGACCTAGTATTAAGGTGCATTATATTCATTGTACGGGACTTCTCCTAGCGGGATTGTGTAACTGTGTTCATTCCCCCCTCCCGTAAAATTTGTTGATTAAAGGGAGACATTTGAGACCCTAGCTTTTCCTCTACACCACCCCCTTACTGTAACCCCTTGCCCAAGAGTAATAAATTTACCGGTTGGTTAAATTGCCTATCTCTGATCACCCCCCTTTCGTGTCTTTTGGACCGGGTCTTGTCTGTTAGTAAATACAAACGGGAAACGGTGGATGGGATATTTCTCCTCAAACCCCCCTCTTCCCTTAGCATATTTGTATTCTGTAACCTTTGATTTTTGACTGTAAATGTATAATTATTTGTGACTGATTTATGATAATAAAGGTATTAAACTTTATTTGTATCGGTTGTCGGCTGGCCCAAAACTCCAAACATTTCCCATCTGTGTAGGCTGTATTCATGTACGTTGTGTGACATAATCACCAAATTGGTGAGTGCGCCTGAGCGACTGGAACTGACAAACAATTGTTTGTTCAGAAGAGAGATAGGAATAGTCTGTGAGAAACAGATATTGTCGTAATAAGAGACTGTCCTTGCTCTTCCCAGCGCTTGTGAATCTACTACCTCATTCTCCTAAATTCTTATTCTCACAGAGCCTTCAATATCCCTCTACACTCTAAAGGGACCAATATCCATCAGAACCCTCTCAGATAAAAATTACGACATGTCACCAAATTGGTGTGTGTACATGAGTGTAGGGTAACTTGCAAAAAATGTTTTAGCATAGAGTAAGTGCGTCTGCAGTTAAATTAATATCGTAAGATAGGCTGCATTAGAGCAACTACTCGATTCAGAGACTGTACTTCCTCTTACCCTATCACCCTCGTGAAATAGCAATCTATTTATTACCCCTTATTCTCACAGAGTTATCACTATCAACTCTGCTCGGACGGGACCATACATTTCTCAGACCTATCTCATCAAAAATTACGACAGATAGATGTTAAGCACAGACTTAATTTGGTGATGTGGAACTGCCCGCAACATAAATAACAAAGTTATAGCCTTGGCAAGCTTCCCTCTTCAGTTTATCTCTGGCTTCTGATGCGTGAGTGTGTGTTTTGTTGTTGTTGTTGTTTTCGTCTACTATGTTGCTGTAATACTCTGTTCAACCTGAAAGTTGGTTATAATTGGGGTATATTGTGTGTTTACTTTCTTCGGTGCTAGCCTGTTGTTAGTCCTGAAAAGGACTGGTCCTAAAAAGGACCACTAGCTGACTGTCTGGATAACTCTTCGTTGCTTGTCTGTTTATGGTGTCGTGGCGTGTTCATGGTGTTCCTATCCTGCCTCCCTATCTGGCCTTGTGTGGCTTTGTTAGTTTTTGCCCTCCTCGCTTCTATTTGTTGTGTCTTCCTGCTCTCCTGTATTTGTGATAGAGCTTTTTCTATTATTGCTGGGAGAAGTTTTTCTAGTGTTTCCTCGATGACTTCTTCGTCTGATTGCTCGTTTGTTTTGGTCGCTCTTGTGTTTGATGCCATTTCCTCTACGGCTCTTCGTTCTGCTTCGATTCTTTTGAGGATTTCTGTGTTTTCTTTATTCAGCTCTGTCAGCTTCTTGACATCTGCTTCTATCTGCTGCTGAATTCTTTTCATGTCTTTCATCATTTCTCTGACGTTCTGTAGATCTTTTACGTCTTCACTGTCGGTTGGTTCTTCGGGAGCCTGCTTGCTTCTGTTTTCGACCTGTAGTTTTATTTCTTTGACTTCATCGGTCAGCTTGTGTAACTGTCGTCTATCAATCATGCGCTGTTTTTCTGCAGCATCCGCAGCCACTTTGTGTTTTGCCTCTCTGAAGGGGATGTTTTTGGATATCGCTTCCTTCAGTATGTTCTTAGTGTCTTGGAACATCGGGCAGCCTCGGTACCTAGCCCCGTGTTTTCCGAGGCAGTTTGCACAGGTATGGTTTGCGTTAGTGGTTTTGTAGTTGTGGTCCTCCTTCGCCTTAGGGCAGTCGCCATATTGGTGGTTTCCCGCGCATTATTGTCAGACTGCGTCTCTCCTGCATGTTTTCTTTGTGTGTGAAAACCGCTGGCAGTTTGAGCACTGCATCACCGGAGGGATATAGGCTTCTGTCTTTTTGGTTGTTGTTTGGAGCGTCAGTCTCTCGGGTCTTGTCGATCCTTCAACCGTTAATATCATCAGATTGGTGTCTTTCTTGGCCCAGGTTTTTAGCCTTTCGACCTGCATGATTTTTACATCTGCGTTTTCAGTTTGAAGGTGTCTGTGGACCTCGCTTGTGGGACATCTGGTATCCACCCCTCTTATGACTAGCTTCTTTGTTGACTTGTATTTTTCCACCACCACTTTTATTTGGTGGGGCAACTGGACTTCTTTTGGACCGGATTCCAGTTCGATCATCAGCAAGGTTGTTTTGTCTGTGGTGTTGAGCGAAAGCACGACTCCCTTTTCGTGCCTCCCTACTTTAGCGATACCTCTCCTTCCAGTTATCACCTCGAGGATGTTGATCACTTTGTTGTCGAGTAGGGTCCTGAGTGAGGCCTCACTTCCTGACGTCTGGGTGATCTTTACGATCCTCTCCCGTATCGTTTCTGTGTTATTTGTCTTTTTAGTGTTTGGTCTTTGTTTCCTTCTACAGTCTTGATTCGAATCTTGTTCCTGTTCTTTGTTATAAGGTGTCATATCTTGCGTCTGGGCCCTTGAGTTGTCAGCTGTTGTTTCCTTAGGACCAGGAATGGTAGCTTGCTTCTCAGTGGTTTCGATGTCCAGCACTCCTGGGGCTACTTCTACTATCGCTTCTTGAAGAGCGAGCCTAAGGAACTCGTCTCTGTCGTCAATTCTTCGAAGTGCATCTATAATGGTCTCTGCAATATCTTCCTCTTGTACCTGTCTGTGCTGAGGAGCTGTCTCTATCACTTCTTTCATAGTGCTTGCAGGTGGGTCGGCTGTCATCTCGGCATCGTGTGGTGGTGTCAAAGTGTTTGGTGCAACTTCTCTGTGGTAGACAGGGTTTCTGCTGACGAGTCGGGTACGTGTGGTGGTGTGAAAAATCCGCTCTCTTTTTATAGGCTCGTATCCGCCGTATCGGAGAGACGCGTTTTTCAGCCTGTCTTCCTTCTATCACTTTTATCAGACTCGAGTGAAGTGTGCGAGATGAGTTTCAACCATCTTCGTCTTGTATCTTAATACGTTTATCCATAACTTTCTGATATATCCCCTTTTATTTCCCATACTTAGAGCTTTCTTTCCATATACATTTGGCTGTTATTGGTTCTGATATACCGGTACCTTATTTACAAATTTTTAAAAGCTATCTACTTGGTAGTTTTCGATGTGCTGGCTCAGTTAATCTCAATTTCCTCCAAATGTACTCATTTTTTATAAAATTCCTTAGGAATGTACATTTCTGGACTTATAATTCGACAAACGAACCAACTGCCTTCATTTTCTGTTAATGCACCATTCAACACTACCCCTAAGTCTACCCTAAACTTTGTACAGTTTTCGATCTCCAAGCAGACTGTAGCAACCTCCGTTGCGGGGTGCTATATGTTGATATGATATACTGGAACTACTGGCAATGGCGATGCCAGAAATGTCGGGCTTAAAGTCTCTATGGCCGACTTTTAATTTACAACGCGAATATTATTATGGTAGGGTTATTCGCAAACTTCTGTGCTTCATATCAACTGGCTATAGGAGGAAGCATGTTTCCACATAAGAGAATACACAAGGCAACATGGATATCACCAGACCATAGAACAGAAAATCAGATTGATCATATATGCATAAACAAGAAGTTTAGATCATCATTGCAGGATGTAAAGGTATATAGAGGAGCAGATGTGGCATCAGATCACCATCTTCTGATAGCCAAAGTAAAAATGAAACTCAAGAGATATGCAACAATGCAAAATTATAGACAACAGTTTAATGTAGGACAGCTAAGAAATCAAGAAACAAGAGACAAATTTGCGGTCACAGTATCCAACAAATTCCAAGTGCTCCAACAGCTGGAAGATGTAGAGAATACAGAAGACTATTGGCAGCAGGTCAAAACAGTATGGAAGGAGACATGTGAAGAAATACTGGGGAAAAGGGAAAGACAACAAAAAGCATGGATAACAACAGAAACCATCAATAAGATAAAAGACAGAAAAAACAAGAAAGCAGAGTTAAACACAAGCAAAACCAGAAGCTCCAAAGCCAAGGCTCAAGAAGTGTACACAGAAGCAAACAAAGAAGTAAAAAGAAGTATCAAAAGAGACAAGAGGAAGTATATTAAGGAGTTGGCAAGAGAGGCAGAAGATGCTGCAGCCAAAGGAAATATGAGAGAACTGTATAGCAGCACAAAGAAGCTAACAGAGAAATACAAGCAAACAAGTTGCCTCATAAAAGACAAGAATGGGAAACTGCTCAGCAATATACAAGAGCAAATGAAGAGGTGGACAGAATATTTTGGGGACCTTCTCAATAGACCAGCTCCACAAAACCCGCCGGACATCCAGCCAGCAGAAGAAGAGCTACAAATTAACGGTGAAAGACCAACGAAGGAAGAAATAAAGAAAGCCATAAAGCTTCTAAGAGAGGGAAAAGCGTCTGGACCTGATGGTATTCCAGCAGAGGCCATCAAAGCAGATATCGACACGGCTACAGAGATGTTATATAAATTACTTGGTAAAGTCTGGGAAAAGGAAGAGATACCAGCAGAATGGAAGGAAGGATATCTGGTTAAGTTGCCTAAGAAGGGAAATTTACAAGAGTGCACAAATTATAGAGGAATAATGTTACTATCAGTGCCAGGAAAAGTATTAAACAGGAATATCCTTGAGAGATTAAAAGAGTCCATAGACAAGAAACTGAGAGATGAACAAGCAGGTTTTCGACAAAACAGATCATGTACAGACCAGATAGCCACTTTGAGAATAATAGTTGAACAAAGTCTGGAATGGAATTCACCACTATACATCGGATTTGTGGACTACGAAAAGGCATTTGACAGTGTAGACAGAGAATCACTTTGGAAATTGTTGAGGCATTATGGAGTTCCCCTGAAGATCATTAATTTAATAAAGAAAACATATGAAGACATGACATGCAGAGTTCTTCACGAAGGACAGCTTACAGAACCGTTTGGGATAAGAACAGGAGTGCGACAGGGATGCCTCTTGTCTCCATTTCTTTTCTTGCTGGCAATAGATTGGGTTATGAGATCATCGACAACACACAACAGAAATGGAATCCAGTGGACTCTGACTAAGCAGTTGGATGATCTGGATTTTGCTGATGACTTGGCTCTTCTGTCCCATAACCGTAATCAGATGCAGGACAAATTGAAAACACTCGATGAGAGGTCACAGCAATTGGGTCTGAAAATACACAGGGAAAAGACAAAAATAATGAGAATAAATGCAGGTAATGCTAACAGGGTTGAACTTGAAGAAACACCAATTCAAGATGTAGAATCATACACATATCTTGGCAGTAATATAGACAAAGTTGGAGGGACAGACAGCGATATCAAAATAAGAATACAAAAGGCAAGAGGAGCTTTCATTGCATTGGGAAATATATGGAGATCAAGAGAAATCGGATCCAACACGAAAATAAGAATCTTCAACTCAAATGTGAAGTCAGTCCTATTGTATGGCTCGGAGACATGGAGAACAACAAAGACAACAACCAAAAGGCTACAGACTTTCATAAATGGGTGCTTGCGTAGAATAGAGGGATTAAAATGGTATGACAAGGTTACCAACGTGGAACTGATGACAAGAACTAGACAAGTGCCAGTGGAACAAGAGATGAGAAGAAGACGATGGCGATGGATAGGACACACACTGAGGAAACCTGTTGATAGCATTACAAGGCAGTCCTTGTTCTGGAACCCCCAGGGCAAGAGAGGCAGAGGAAGACCAAGAAGTACATGGAGAAGAGAGTTGGAAACAGAGGTGAAAATGATGAGGAGAACATGGAAAGAACTTGAGATGATGGCACGGGACAGGAGGACTTGGCATGTGTTTGTTGAAGGCCTATGCTCCTTTGGGAGTGGAGGGTTATGAATGAATGAGGATGCAGATAGGTCAATGGTAACCAGAACGAATGTCGATTGTGACGGTTACAAGTAAGGTAGACTGGACCCATGACTTGATTATCAATGTCCAACAGTTTATTGTACGAGAACGTGGACGTAGACATCATAGTTAATAATGGTCAATTGTACAAATGGCAGTGGTGAATCATATAGATACTTTCATTGCAGATATTACATCGTTAATACATAGAATCAATCAAGAACATGGCCGACTCTCGAAAAATCGCCGACATTTCAAGGACGGCGAACGAACGGCCGTTATGGATTCTGAGATGTGTAATCTTTTTTATAATAAATATTAGTAACATGCAGGATGTCTTCCCTGAAGATCCGCAAACAACATTAGGACATACATAACTTGTCCAGCAAGACTAGACCCACTAACGGCACTCCATAACAGGTCGTGCCGAAGTACTGCTAGATCTTGTCAGCTAATAAAAGAGTGTCAACACTTGATACTCAAATCCAGCCAGGGTTGGCTAAAACAAGCACTCCACACAAGGAGATTTAATAATTTAACTTAATTGAGCCTACCCACGACTTGGGGGTACGGCTTCCAACAATTCCGCCTGTCTTGAACCACAGAAATAATAGATCTCTTCCAATAATGTAATTGTTGTTTGGCAACAAACGACTAATCGCACCGTGTTGCGCTATTTTGTTTAACCATTGTGTCTGACGGCGCGTAAATAACTAATCATATACAACTTTTCTTAGATGCGCTCACATGTACGTCCATTAACACCAGACGGGCATGTGAGAGACTCACCAATTTAAATCCCACGATTAAAAAGCACTTAACAGTATACGTGACCCCCCGGGGGGAAAAAAGCTATGCTTTTTCTTTTTAAATTATACCGGAGAAGTCGAACAAGTTCCTTAGTAACAAATCAATGTAACATCAGAGAAATATAATTAGTGTTAAGTCATTTACAGAAATTAATAAGTGGGATGAAGTGTGGGAATGGAAAACAATTTCCAAACTCAAACGAAAAAAATGATACATAGTGTACCAAAATTGTACTAACAACAAATGAAGAAGTCGCAAATGGAATGAAATAAAGTAGAGAAGAATGGAAAGAAATGGTGATTAATGGAGACAGGAATCAAACAGGAGGATAAAAGAGAAAATCTCAATCAATGAACACAATTAAATTAAGATTGTATGTATGCGTATATATGTAAGAGGAAGAAAATAATTAAATAAAATCAATACGCAAAACAACATGCTCGAAGAAAATAACACGATCCAAAGGATGTGTAGGCAAGATTAGCCACACTGCAAGTATGCCATAATGGTCACATGAATTCTTTCTATGTGCCAAAAAATTATCAAGCGCGGATGATGCGCGGTTATAAATATGGTAATAAGTAATAGTGTATCTCGAATACTGAACCAATTTAGTTAATACGATAAATATCTCCCAGAGTTATGAAACATTAAAATGTTACCAAGTTATCTTCATTTAAATCAATTAAAATGTCAAGAAATCATCACGTCGCAATGAAGATTGTCTTAAACTCGTATAGAAGTGAACTAAATTCATGAATATCCATGAAAGTCAAATGTCCTGTAATCAATCATCTATCAAATAAGTTCAATAAATGTCAATTTATTTTTCCATTAAATAAGAAGTAAACTAACACCACAGTTAGTGTCGCAACAACACAGTTACTGAAATTAAATTGCAATAAAAAGCACCCCCCCAAAAAATGTGTACAAAAATGGTGCGAAGAATGTAATTTCATGTTCAAGAGTTAGGCCATGAATGGAGAACTTATTGTAGCTCGTGGCGTAACATCAAGCAAGCAATCATTTGCAGTGATGAATGAGTTACGTAGATGTTTCGCAAATTGAGGGTATTAGAGGCTCGATTGAATCTAGTTGGCCTCGAGAGGAAAAATAATCCATTGAGGTGTCAGGATCGCGGATGGCTGGAGTAGCGAAAACCAAATTACTGACGTTGATATAGACTCGTGCAGGAATGAAATTCGTGAGGTATGCCCTTGTAAGTCCAACAAACGTCCATGGTACTGACGAAATGGCAAAATAGGTTTCTCGCAGAAAGCGTAATGACCAGACAATGGCAACAATGTGATGTCTATTGTAGACTTGAGGCGTGTAGTTTCAATCGATTGACGATAGAAGAGATGTACTTGTACAACTCCGAGTCCCATCGTAAACACGTTCCTGTGAATAAGGAAACGAAACGTTCTTTTTGGCAAAAGTATGATATTTGTAACGCAAGAGTTTAAATTTATTTTACCCCATGTGGTCTCGTACATCTTGGACCACTGTATCATGATTGGTGACCTCTTCTTTAACAATAGAAAGAAGGTAGTATTGAAAGTGGCTATGCGTAGTATAAGATACAAACAAAAGGAAAAACTGAGAAAAAACATGAGTGTGCGCAATGACGTATAAGGAAGTCATAAATGACAAAGACGTCAAAAGGAAAATTGACAAGATTGGAAGTATTATCGATCATCTGAGATGTCGTGTAAGACAAACGAAAATCAGTAGACAAAGGCATAGATCTAACAGGCGGAACAGATGTTATGGCCTGTGTACTGGGCAATGAAAAAAACATGAGAAATATAATAAAGATACAAAACCAGACATGTGTGATTCTGGAATTATGTCAAATTCCAAATGAAGAGCAATGAGTGCGATAAAAAGAAAAGGACTAGGAATATACTGATGTAACTGGCCACAAAAAAAGTAAATAATCCTACAAGAAATACTGATGCACGGATAACTAAGTCCAAACATGTGGTAAAGAAATCACAAGTCATTGTAGGACAGAAGTTGCAATCAACGTGACTAAATGGATGTTCAGTTGTGGCGAAAATATCAGCTTGTGTGTTAGACACAACAGAGGGGTCTTCCTCTTTAATAGAACCTAAAGAAGACCTATAATTTGAGTGACGACGAACTAAAGTGCGTCGTAATTGGTTCAAAGGAGCACCAAAATTAGTATAATGAATAGTAGTATCATTAGTACTACAAGTTCCCACCACATTACCTAAACGAATCACGTTAGCAGAATGTAACTGGTGATGAGGTTTAGGCATAGTCTTAACTGCATAAGCAGCATGAATGTGTTGCTTTTCCCAAATAGCAATTTCATGTGGGGTACACTCTTTAACCCCATGGATACGACCGACAATCAAATCAGCTATTGGTGCCGGGAGTATACAAACGTGTATGTTACCTGTAAAAAATGGTGTAGATATGTGTACGATGGCAATAGGGAATGTTTCAACCGTGCCACCGAAAGTGAAACATTTAACCGTTTTACCTGTTGCACATGACGGGTGGACCAAGGATTGTCTAATTCCGACCGTGGAACAACCTGTAACAAAAAGAATTGACACGGGGATATTGTTCACAAGTCCCTTGTGCAAAGCTAGAGATCCTGTTCCATCATGTGTAGACGCAGTCATGGCTGACATGGCAGGAAGGCTTGGCAAGATATGGCCGCAACTCAAAGTAGTAATCGCTTTGGGCTGAAACAACGTTGTGCATTCCGGACAACGAGAAGCCTGCTCGAAATCGAGAGAACATGAGGATGCATTATGAACATCAACAATGGCATCGGGAGCCGTGCTAGCGTAGTGGTTACCACACCGCTCTGGCGACCGGGTGATTCATGATCAAACCCGGGCGACGGCATTTGAGGATTTTTCGTCGACCGGGATTTGGACTGGATTAACTCGAGACCTGGCGAGTACATTTGAAGGAGTGTCGTCGACCAGGGATTGGCGGCTCCTGAGCCGACCCAGCTCTAATGGGTACCTCAGAAATCGGCGAGTATCTGCCTGAATGGCGAGGGACACCTGTCTCTGTACAAGAAAAGGGATACTCACGTAAAAATCAATGTCAGGTTAGACATTAATAATAACCTGAGATTTCGCCTCGAGTATTAACGGGCGTACGAAAAAAAAAAACAATGGCATCCTGATCTACATTTGTTTGATTATCATGTTGAGCTGAATTAGCATTGCGATGCGATCTACCGCTTGACGATCTATCTCTACCTCTAGATTGATTTTGATTATTATTCCCAAAATAGTTATTGTTATATCCGCTATGGGGATTATTAGTCTTATTTGAACCCCATTGTGAATTACCGTGGGAATTATTTTGTCTTTCACCAAAATATCTGTTTGAAGAATTTTGTTGGACATTAAAAAAATTAGATCGTGATTGCCAATCACTATTTGAATTACTTCTTATAAAATTCCCTCAATTATTTCTATCAAAATCTGATGGCGTATTATATTGCATCCAGTTTTGTTGTGCTGGAGAACCACCACGAAATGGTTTCCCTTTGAAAGAATTAAAATTCTTATAGTCTCCCTTTCTAAAGTTCCTATCGCGACTGAGAGAGCGATTGCGGAAATGATTTCTGTGTTGCATAGCAGAGACAACAGGTAATCCTTCTCTCTTCTGAGAATGGCTAACTACCATGTTGGGATGCGCTGTATAAAATTGTCTACAGTAGTATTTTGTTTAACCATTATGTCTGACGGCGCGTAAATAACTAATCATATACAACTTTCCTTAGATGCGCTCACATGTACGTCCATTAACACTAGACGGGCATGTGAGAGACTCACCCATTTAAATCCCACGATTAAAAATGACATAACACAGACTCTACAATACAATATCGATCGACTTCTACAGGCTCGTAATTTCTGATTGGTTAACCCAATTCCGTCCTCCTTCATTCATTTACAAGGCATGTGTATACAAATTACGCCACAGGAAATTAAATTAAGCTAAAATGAACGATAAATGTATTAAATAAATTTAACAACATTTCACTTACTTACTTAGTCGTTCCCCTTCTACCTAGAGGTGTAAAGGTTTGGAAGATAGCGCTCCAGACTATCCTATCGGCTGTCTTCCTCCTGGCCTGGTTCCATTCTAGTCCTCGGTCCTTCAAAGATTGTCTAATGTTGTCCTCCCAGCGGACTCTGGGTCGTCCGGGGGGTCTGGATCCCTGGCTCTTTGTTTCCCATGCTTGTCGTGGTAGCCGATCTTCTCCCATTCTGCAGATATGGCCAAACCATCTTAGTTGGGACTGTTCTTGTTGGGTCTGCAGGGGGTGGGATTTTAGGCCTTGACGTATCGTCTAGTTGCGGACCATGACTCTTCTTGTTACTTCGACCACCTTCCTCAGATACCTCATTTCTGAGGTTTGGATCTGGCTTTTGTGGGCTGTAGTCATTGCCCATGACTCGCATCCATATGTCAAGACTGGGACATAGGTGGAGCGGTATACAGACGTCTTCTTTTTCTTACCAACCTCTCTCTTGCTGAGGAATCCTCGATTTATGGCCTGAAAAAGTCTCCCAGCTGCTGCTTTTTAAGTGACCAACTCTTCTTTGATGCATCCCTTTCGGTCCATAATAGCTCCGAGGTATTTAAAGTGGTCGACCTGCTCCAGGACCTGTTCTCCCAGCTTAATCTGATGTCTTCTTTCTTCTCGTAATATCACCATGGATTTTGTCTTAGAGCTGCTTATGACGATACCTCTCTTCTCCAGCTCTTCCTTCCAGACTTGCAGGTTGGATTGGAGATGGGCCTCTGATTTAGCAATCAGGGCAACATCATCAGCAAATGCCAGCTCTGAAATACAGACCGGTCTTATCTTCCAGTACCCCACTGATTACTTTCTTGTTCTCTCCTTACATGCCTTGATGACATCGTCCATGAGGAGTATGAAAAGATAAGGTGACAGGATATCACCTGGTCTTACACCAGTGGTGGTCCTGAACTCTTCTGACTTATGGTTTGCCGTCCTTACATAATTTCTGCAAGACTTGTAGAAGCTCTGTATAGCATGAATCAGAGGTGCTGGAATGTTCTTCCTTGCCAAACAGTCCCAAAGTTTGCTCCAGGTGACCCTGTCAAACGACTTTTCCAGATCTTTGAAACAAAGATGGATCTCATTCTTATACTCAAGGGCCTTATCACTCAGCTGTCTGAGTGTGAAGATTAGGTCTTGGGTACTTTGGTTTGCTCGGAATCAGCACTGAACCTCATCCAATTGTGGCGAAGCTAGGGCGTCGGAGTCTCTGCTCTAGCATTCCAGAGTAGATTTTACCAGGGATACTGAGAAGGGATATGCCTCTATGGTTTCCACATTGTCGATTGTCACTATTTTTGGGTGTTATGATGGCAATCTCCCAATCCTTTGGTATGGCCTTGTTGCACCACGCTGTCTGTAGGACCCTTAAGAGTAATAGGTCGCCTGATGCTCCCATGTACTTAACATTTCCGTTGTTATACCGTCACCCCTGCTGCTTTGCCCATCTTGATTTTCTCCAGTGCTGCCTTCAGTTCTTCCATCTTTATGTCATCTTCCCCACTATTGGTTTTCTCTTCTGTGCTAGTGGTTATCATTTCTGATGCTTGACCTTGCTCACCATCCAGGAGTTTTGAGAAATATTCTTTCCATCTTTCCATTACTTCCTTCGGGCCAGTAAGCAATTTGCCTTCCTTTATAAATTTGAGAGGGCATTGTTTTTCCTTCCTCATGTTCTTTAGGGTCTTGTAGAACAATCTTTTTCTAGCTTTTCTCCAAGTTCTTCACAGGACTTCTGTTTTGCTGCTAGCACCTTGTTCTTTGCTTCTGTTCCGAGTATCACATATTCTCTGTATTTCTCTGTTTTTCCTGCTGTGTTTTTAGCTCCTAAGTATTGTTTCCATGCCATTTTCTTCTCTCTTATTTTCTCTTTGACTTCCTCTATCCACCAAGGTGTCCTCTTTCTATTGTTCCCAAGTCGGACTTTACCACATGCTTCTGCAGCAGCTGTCTTTATGATGTCCTTGAATTTAAGCCAGAGGGTCTCTAAGTCATCAGGTTGTTTTTCTGTGTTTCTCACCGCTGTAGCAATAAGCCCCTGATATCTGGTCTTAATTTCTGGCTCTCTCAGCTTGTAGGTCTTAATGCTCATTCCTCCCGTTCGTTTACTTAGTTTCTTGCGTGATGTTGGGCAGTTCCTAGGCTGTGCAACTCTTTCAGTTGTTCTTTTGATTGTAAGCAAGTATTGATCACTTCCAATCTCTGGCCCCTTCCAGACTCTAGCATCCCGGACATATTTGAATGAGCTCATCCTAACTATGGTATAGTCGATCACTGACTTCTCATTCTTTGTTGGTTCACATCTAGTGTATGCATGTATGTGGTTCTGGGGGAACTTTGTGTTTGTAATGATCAGATTCTGCTCACTGCAGAATCTAAGGAGTCGTTTTCCATTGTCATTGAGAGTATCTTCTCCATATCTTCCGATAACTCCACCCCATCTAGCATGGCCATTTCCAACTCTGGCGTTGACATCTCCGATCATGATAATTTCATCTAGGCAGTCATCCACTGTCCTTTGAAACAGCTCGAAGAATTCCTCCTTGACCTCTGCTCTCTCATCCTCATTTGGTCCATACACTATGACCAGGTCGACTATGGTTTTTCCTTCTTTTAGTTTTACAACCATAATGCGCTCCGAAACAAAGTTCCATCCCTTGATACTATCTTGTTGGTTTTTGGCCACAATCCAACCCACGCCCCCTTTAGCTCTTTCAGATGTGGGTACAGCACTGTAGAGCAGCGTGTCGCCATCGAGATCCACGACTCCTTGTCCCTTTTTCTTCGTTTCTGTTATAGCCAGGATTTCTAGTTTTGCTTTCCTCATCTCTTCCACCAGCTCCTCTTCTTTCCCATTTATACTTCTTGTGTTCCATGTTCTATAAGTCGTAGTCCGTTCCAGTTCGTCGCCTTTAGAATCAGTTCGGTTTTCTCTCTTGTAGTTTTCGAAATCGTGATTTAAAGCAAACAGGTGATCGATCTGTTGTGCTTTTGCATGGTGGAGGGGCTGCCTCATTACGGCATCCATGCAGGCTGCCCTCCTCCTTTTTCAGCCGGGCTTGGGACTGGCCAAGGCGGAATTGCAACATTTCACCAGCAAAGTAATTATTGCAAAAATCTGATGTATTTTACACTTTTTACTTAACAGATTGTTATTTTGTCTGCACTAGTTAACTTATTTACATTCGGTTACATTATTCCTTTCCGGTAGGAAAAAAAAGGGGGGGGGGGGCGCTTAAGAGATTTGTAATATCACATAAAAGGGAGTGACGAAATGTGGCACGGAAAGGATGGGGGGGATATGTGCAACAAATGCGTGACGTCATATGTGGACGACATTCTTTCCTGTCCATAACTGGACATTATCGTCTCGCTTAAAGGGGCATCTTCTTTTTATCAGCAAGGTGTTGATCCTTTTATTTTTTCGTTTGACTTTTCCTAGGTCCAATATTCAGTAGTTGCATAAAAGTGTCGAAACAAAACCCCCGCGCCAGTCAGGTAGGTTCTTTATGTTTTTTTTTTTTTTTGTTGGAGGGGGGAGGTGTTAGGGGTATGCTTAGTTGGAAGTGTGTGCTGTCACGATTCACACTCGCAAAGCAATGATGGCGTCGTTTGGATGGTCCGGTGAAACATTTACTTCCGGTCCTTTTCTGTCTAGTGTTCTTATTTCTATCTTGCGAGTGCCCGCTATTGACCTACATTTGTTTATTTATTAATCACTCACAGGCCTCGGGTTTCCATCATTACTTATTTCTTTAGGTTGGAGCAAGGTGTTGATGATTCTCTTTTCTAGTTTCTCGCTGATTTCTGTCTGTGTTTTCTTCTCTTTCCATTCGTTTGTACATGTTCTTCTATACGTGTATGTCTGCACTAGCTTCAAATACTAGGCGTTACTCGGTATATATATATATATATATATATTTTTTTTTTTTCCCAGCTGAGAACATCACAATTTCTGAAAATATAAACATCAAACCCCGATATTGTGATTAATTCATATTACAGAAATCCATCGCTTTGCGCTGTTCATTCGTTCTTGAATAAAAGTCAGCGCTAACCGAAAAAGCGGGACACGAAAATTGATTTCAAGTAAGAATGAGTAAAAAATAAACAAATTAATTTGCTTCCAAGGTCCAGAAAACTGCATTTTAAAAAATGACACAAAACAAAAACTAAATAGGTAACAATAACTATTAACCCCATATAATTATCAAAAATATTAACCACAAACAAAATGTTAAGTATGTAGCATACTCTACTTTAAAAAAAAATATTTAAAAATATTATGGGACTTTCATAGCTGCTTCTTCCGTCGCTAATGGCAACAGGAGCTGTCTTCATCATCAGACGACTGGTTAGCAGAAGGTTTTGTAGGGTTAAACGGGTTTTTCTCGCTCCAGATGTAGAAGGCATGGCTACTTGGCCAATAGGGGCTGAAGATATTGGAGGAGACTTTAAAAAAAAAAAAACGAGCTTTTGCTTTGCTTTGCCGCCTTTTGTCTCTTCAATAAGCACCGTGTAGCATTTAAGATCTTGTTCTATGTTACAGATTACCATAGAACTACATTCCACTTTGGGGTCATTCTTCATTAAGCTAGCAATGACAGTGCTTCTTGGCCATCACACCACTGTGAATGCATTTGAAAGTTATGTCCCTACCTCCACGGAATTCTGTGCACCGCATAAGATCGATTTTTAAAGCCATAACGGGAGTATGGCATAACATAGAAATGGCGTTATATCGAAAAGAGATAATCGAACAACGTAAAACCGGGGGAAGGTGTTTTTGAGTATTTGTAAATAAATGCCGTAAAAATAACATGTCCAACCTCTGATGGGTTATAATTAGAATACATGGTGTCTATAAAATTAGATAAAATGTCCAATTGCCGCGATTTGTTTATGGCAATTATTCCTACTAATTATTAAATGTAGGGGCAGTGACATTTTCCGGTTTCATATGGGTTCTGTGTTTTTCCTTTTTCATGTCATACTTATTACGTTGTAAGTTCGTTTTATTTATTCTTGTAGTTTACATGTTACAATCCAAATAACTGATCACGTTGTTTCATATTTACTTATAGCTCTTTGCTGCAACTTGCCTATTATTCTATTCCTCACTGGTTGTGACAAGTCATAAATTCGTTTGTTACATTTTCCTTTGACCTTCTTTCAACGGTCTTCCATGCCCTTCATTTTTCATTTTTTTCACCCGTATATATATATATATATATATATATATATATATATATATATATATATATATATATATATATATATATATATATATATATATATATATATATATATATATATATATATATACTGAAGCACATTAAAAACGCACCACCTGTATAATCCAGGAACAGAGTGTGAAATGTAAATATAAGTGTTTACAAGTTTACATATTTGGAATCTTTATTCATTTTCCTATGAATCCATGCTGGTCATTAATTTGTACATTTGATTGTTATGAAATTCATTGCATTCTGTGCAGGCAAGGGAGAAAACCAAAAATGCAACCAATAAAAAAACTCATTCACACTATCCTCAGTATCTGGTATGTCCACCGTGTGCTTGCAAACAAGCTTGGCAGCGGCTCCGCATGGAACGCACAAGTCTCTGAAGGAAATTCCGGGGAATCAAGTCCCATTCACTTGTAAGAGCAGCTTCGAGCTGTTGCAGATTAGCTGGAGAACCTTGCCTGTAGACTCTGCGTCCAAGCTCGTCCCACAGATGTTCTATACGGGACATGTCTGGTGATAGGGCAGGCCAATCAATCGTCACAATGTTCTGCTGCTGTAGATATTGCTGCGTAATGCATGCGGTGAGCGCACGTGCGTTATCCTGCTGGAGAAGCTGCAAGTCTGGATAATTTGTGAACGCAGGAGCAACCAATGCATCCAGAACCTCATCTCGATATGTCACAGCATTAACATTTCCACGGAAGACGTGAAGAGGCAAGCGATGGTGAAAACTGAATCCTCCCCAAATGTGAATAATGCTACCTCCAAATCGGTTGTGCTGACGAACACAGCAATCTGCAAAGCGCTCTCCACACCGTCGCCAAATCCGCATACGTCCATCAGCAAAGGATATGTTGAATCTGCTCTCGTCTGTGAATAGGACAGCATTCCACTGCAGTCTAGTCCATCTGACATGTTGCTCTGCCCATTGCAGGCGCTGCTGACGATGTCTGTGAGTCAAGTTTGGCCCAACATAATGTCGTCTTGCAGTAAGGCCTGTATATCTGAGTCGTCGTATGACTGTCATTCGAGAGACTTGCCCACGTCTACCCACTATTGCTCTTACTGTTTGACTTGCCGGGAGAGAACGATTCCTTAGGTGACTCAGCACAATATGACGATCTTGCGCAGGGGTAGTAACTCGTGGTTGGCCACTCCGAAGTCTATCCCGGGCACTGCCAGTGGTTCCGTAACGTTCATTGAGACGTACAATAGTGCTGTGGTGGCAATTCATTCTTCTGGCAATGGCCCGCGAGCTCATTCCGGTCTCCAACATACCAATGGCTCGTTGGCGGTCGTTTTCAGATAGTCGTGGCATTTCAAGCACATGTACTGGGTGTTTTGTCTCAACGGCCTTTTTATACCGAGTATACTGCCACAACGCGTACATTTTCAGGGTCATAGCTGTTGGGAATCGTGTTGCACGTGTAACTTTCATTGTTTTCATGTAGTCTGTACACAAACCCGTGGGTTGAATCATGCACTTTCCATTCCAGCAGCCATTCGCTCTCTACCTCATGACAAACACGGGGAAAATCCATTCCCACACTTTTTTTTCCAGCTTCTCGGCATCAGTATATATAATAGTGGTGCGTTTTTAATTTGTTGTTGTTTTGATGAGGTGATGGGTGGAGAGCGGGCACTTAACAGCTGACCATTATTGCCTCTTCTCGTTCCATCTTGGTCTACCCTGTTTAACCTGAAATTTGGTTATAATTGGTGTATTTAGTGTCATTTTATTTTTTAATTTTGTACAGTTGACATTCAAAAATCCGGCCATCGATAATCCGGTTCCTTCAGATTTCCGGCATGGATTTCGGAGCGCATTTTTAAATTTACCGCGTTGGCGCGCCACTGTTTTCTGGAGCAGTTTATGTTTTGATGCAGCTGTTGGGTCTTGCTTGCACGTGTTAACAGGCATTCCTGCTCATTCCTTCTCAGTTTATCATTTATTTGCTGCTGTTTAGCCCCATTATGGATTCAGCAAATGAAAGAAGTGGTGTAAAATGTAAACATCGTGCATTGTCGATCGCAGATAAAGTGTACAGGTAGTCATTTTCTGTTAAATATATACAGAATATATAACCATAAAAAATCCGGCATTTTCAAAAATCCGGCACTCCTCAGGTCCGGAGGTTGCCGGATTTTTGAATGTCTACTGTATTCAATTTAAATAGCTATTGTTTTTAGCAGTTTCTGATTTTAATTTATATTAGTATTTGTCCATTTTATTTTCTCTTTTGTCTTGTTTCTTGATAACTATTGTCCTTTACACTTGGTTTTACTTTGTATTAGTATTTGTTCTTTTTGAGTTGTTGTTTTTTTTATTATTTATTTAATACCTTGTTGTCTTTCCTTGTCCTATGAGTAGTTAGTAAGTTTTTTTTCCTTTTTATTTTGTGTTTTGTTTTTGTTTGTTTGTACCTAACCTTATATGTTTTCCTTTGTTTTATGTATATATCTTTTAAGTATTGATTGGGCATCTCTTGGGGCATCTATACGTAAAACCTTATCCCCTGTCAAGTCTACATTGTGATTTTTATAGCAAGTTTTTAATTCCAGCCTTTGTTGTTCATACTTTTTACATTGGATCAGGTAGTGGTCTATGTCATTCTCTTCCTGACATTCTAGGCAGTGTGATTCTTCTATCATAAAGTATGCTGCACCGAGACGGAGACGCCACAGTTTTTTTGTTTGATGGTATCTTTAATTCTTCTCTGATCTGGTACGTCCTCGTTGGTTCTTTCAGCAGTTTGAACGCGTGTCTGCCTTTTCTACTTTTCTTCCATTCCTCGTTTATAGTTATTTTCACTTGGCTCTTGATCTCTGACCTTCCCAGTCCTGCTCTTATATTGCTTTTACTTATTCTTCCATTCTTGGCGTTCTGATCTGCCAATTCGTTACCAGCTATACCTATGTGTGCTGGAACCCACACTAGCCTCACACTACATCCTCTGTTCCCTAGTGATGTATTAATTGCTAGAATTTCTTCCTTTATGTCTGGCTGGCTACATTTACCTGGGTGTTCTAGTGCTTGTAGTGATGATAGTGAGTCTGTAAATATCGTAACAGCTTCTGGTGGGTTATCTTCGATTATTTCTAGGTTTTTTAGAATTGCTACCATCTCTGCGGTAAAAATCGAAGCCCCTTCAGTTACACTGTAGCTCTTTTTAATTCCCCACTGCGGTATTACAACTCCTGCACCTAGTTGCCCACTATCACCCTTGGATCCATCAGTGTAGACAGCCAGACTTTGTTTTGTTAGTTGATCTATGAACTGTCTACTTATAATTTTGGCTTTCTTATCTTCTATGTTTTGTTTGATCTTTTCAATAAGCGAGTAGTCTATGATTGGTGTTTTTAGTTCCCAGGGTGGTATTTTGCTTCTATATTTATTACTATTTTCAATTGTGTTTGACAGTTCTTTGAACTGCGTTAGATCTTCTATAGTTCTCCACCCTGTTGGATATCTATCTTTATTTAAGGGGACGTCCCATACACTTAGTTGGTTTTTGACAAATGCTTCATGTGCTGGGTGGGTCACTTCTTGTGCTACTTTACTCCAATAATTTAATCTTAGTTCTTTCCGTCTTAGACCAAGGGGCATTATGCCAAGAGCTACTTCCAGTGCTTCTACTGGTGTCGATATAAATGCACCTGTAATGGTTCTCATGGCTGCATTTTGAATTTTGTCTAGTTTTGCTTTGTTGGAAGTTGGAGCTGAGTCATAGACTATGCTGGCATAATCCAGTTTCCCCCTGATGAAAGACTTGTAGAACATAAGCATTATTTTATTGCTGGCCCCCCATCCATTACCTTTTACAATCCTAAATAACAGTGCTGTCACAATAAATGTACTCGAAATCCCCCTTGTTTTCTGCTTCGTCTGCAAATTGTAACGCTTTCACGTTGATAGTAAAGCTTACTGTATTATTACCCGCCTTCTTCAATGAAACGTGTGCTGTATTTCTTGGAAAAGCATTGAGAGGCCCTGCGTAATGACCTAAATTAATCCTAACATTAATTATATTACGTTACCAAAACGAACGAACAGATGGACAAAAGGATAGCGAGAAGGGAGAGGCAGAAAGCCGAACACTAAACACGCTTCGCGCGATACGCAAATGCTGCCATCACGCGTGTAAGTCTACATGCACTAATTTTTTTTCAGACGGACAGTGATAAAATACACTACCCTTTCCCAGAGTTAGGTTTATAAATCATAACAGACGCTTATTAGAAAAGATAACAGTAGATGGGTTTACGGTTGAAAACATAACAGTACCCAGACAGCACATCTTCGAAACAGGAGGTAGAAGAAATTGCATATTTTGAACGCAACCACGTAGCTCCTTTAAATTAGTATTTTTGGGTTCCTTAGGGCTTGCTGACAAATAATATGTAAAACGTTACGCAAATAGTCCAGGAATTAATAAATTATACCCAAAATAAAATATTGGGGGTGCCTGACAGCATAAAATCATTTCTGCTCATAAAATTTTTTTTTATAACGTGTTTGAAAAAACCTTGCGTTACATAAATAGCCTACCATGTAAACTCCCAATTGATTGGAGCGCAACAAATGAAAGCCTAACCACGATTGGTCGGACTATAAATACTATCTTTTGTTGTTAGGGAGACGGGGAAAGGTAACATTTTTTCAAACACTTGTCGAAACGGGGCTCATTGGTCAGACTCGCTGATATACACACTTGGGAGCGTTAGTTCGAAACCACTTGTTTAAAAAAACTTGATAAAGCATCAGTGCGTTGAAGCCAGCTCATATTTGTGTAAAATAAAAGCCTGGAAGATAAGCAGATGGAAATTTGTGCCAGTTTGTGCCAGAATTCATTGCTAATCAACGTATCTGTGTTATTCGTATGAATTGTGGTAAGCTTGAACCATTTAATATCTTTTAATGAAAATTGAATGTGAATTGTTGATTTATGCCTGTATATATATGTGTAGTTCAGTGGCAAAAGTGAGGTAAAGCCTATAATGCTCCAGCCTGAACAGAGGGTGTCGGAGAGAAGTAAAACGGCATGGAATGGCCAAACAGTACACTGACACCTGGATGATTGACTAGAAAGAAATAATGCTGGAAGTGCAGAGGCGTAGTAACCATTAGGAAGGGTAATACTGGAATAAAGTATTTCAGATGAAGCTGACTGTTGGCCTAACGCTCTGAACGCAATGTTTGTGATGTATTGTGATCAGTGTAAAAAGAAAATATAAATTAGTTGTGAAGTAGAAGGTACATCCTTCTTGATTTCAGGGACAGTGGTCTTGATGGTACTGAGCAGCACCTGGTCAGAGCTTTGCTGAATCCAGAGTCGGACAGCATACTCCTTGGTCTTTTTAGCTATCAGTGAGGTGTCTCCTGAGCCCAGAGGAGAATCGAGCAGAGGAGTCCTTTCCTGCCGCCATCACGCCAGATAAGCGAATTGGCCAGCTGAGCTCAACATTATGTCCCCTCATCTTGAACTGACTTTTTAAAATTAACATTAAGAGGGGAATTTACTTGTCTTAAAATCAGGAACTGTGAACATCTCCAATACTAGTCCCTAAAGACAAACTATTGAAGTCATGAAGACAAATACCAACAGAGCTTGAACAAAACAAAACCAGTATTACCTCATTTTACTACTACACAACTGACACACATAGAACATTTGTAATAATATATGTCACTACAATATTCATATTAAATACATTCTGTACATAACTTGTAATTTAAATTGATTGTGATCCCTGGTTCCCTTGTAGTTGAATCAGGACACATATTCATTCATGCCAGTAATGAATACATATTGTTATTTGAAACGTTACGAGTGACTTCTTTAAGATATTCTCATAGAGTGTTATATGTATGTGAGTGTCACAGTGTTGTTAAGAGTAGTGGATTAAATTAAATTGTTTATCTGTCTGTTGTTGTGACTTACACTTCATCATACACATACCCTAGACACATAACGTAGTCATCACACTATTCCAGAATAATTCTGACTGAGATATATAGATATGTGGTAGCAAGTAAGGTTATTTATAATACACTACTCTTAATAGATATAGATACCTTCACAGCTGATCTCAGTCAGTACACTAAGTCCCCTATAAATATTTATAACATCCCACTTCACCACATATATTGGGGTCTCGCTCTTGGGATTTTGAATCTTTAACTATTAAAAATATTGGGGGTAATTCACTTCAGGGAATATAAGAATTAAAAGGTATCCTTGGGTGGAATTAAATAAGGTTGAGCTCACGGTGCCTGTGTTGTCCATTAGATATATAGTTAGAAATTGAATTGTTGGGTAGACATTATAAAAATTTACCTGATAGACAATGGCGGACCTGGCCAAGTTTCGATCAGCTGCGGTTCAGACTGCAAAAGAGTTAGGATTAGATGGGCAAGTTATGGTTGCCTATGTCACAACGGAATGTGACAAATTTATTGAACGCGAAGAAAGAAGAATAGAAAAAGAAGCCGAAAGAAGGTTAGAGGCTGAAAGGGAAATTAAGAAGTTACAATTTGAAGCTGAGGCTGAGACTAAGAGGTTGCAAGCTGAGGCTGAGACTAAGAGGTTGCAGATTGAGGCTGACAAAGAGGCTAAGAAATTTGGAAGCAGAAAGAGGAAGAACAAAAGATAGCTGCAGAAAGAGAAGAGAATAGATTAGCTGCAGAGAGGGAAGCAGAAAAGGAGGAGAAGAGATTACAAAGGGAACATGAGTTACGACTAAGGGAGTTTGAGTTTCAAGGCCATGCTCCTGAAAATGGTGCCATTCCCTTTGCCTCTGATGCTACGGTTACTCAGGGAGCCTCGACCTCAGCTATGAACTTTCATTTAGATCATTTTGTTGAGAAAGACGATGATATTGAGAGCTATATAAATAGGTACGAACTATTAGCTACCACGTATGGGTTAGAGAGAGAAAGGTGGAGCTTAAAGTTATCTCAGGGACTTCGTGGGGCAGCTTATGAAGTTTTTGCAAAAATGAGCAGAGGTGATCAGGAAAATTATGACATGCTAAAGCAGGCTCTTTTGTTAAGGTATGAAAAGAATGCAGAGTTTTACAGGAAAAAATTTAGGAATGCTAAACTACTGTCAGGTGAAACCTATCACCAGTTCTCTGCACGAATCGAGACATACTTGGAGAAATGGACTTCTCTGGGGAAAACCCAAGATCTTAAGGAAATGGTCCTTATAGAGCAACTAAGAGAGTCCATGGCTCCAGACCTGAGAAAGTTTCTCATGGAACAAGGTGCAGAGAGGCTGGGTGAGTTGCTAAATGTTGCTGAAAGGTATCAAGCAGCTCAAGCAGAGGTAACAGGTAATAAAAAGAAACAGGTGGATAACTTTAGGGCACCACAGAACTTTAATAAATTTGATCCTAGGGATCAAAATAAAGGTAAGCACCAATTTGATAGGCCACGGTATGACAATAAAAATAAATTCCAACAATTCGATGAAAGGAAATATAATGAAAGAAAATCTTTCAACCAAGGAAAAAGGTGGTGTAAGAATTGTCAGATGGACAATCATGACACTGACCGTTGCAGAAGGAAACCTGTGTATATGGCAACCCTTCAGGTCAGGTCGACCTCAAGACAGGAGGAGGATATTATGTTAGATACCACTCCAGAAGAGATGAGGAAGGCACAGGCTGGGGATAAAACACTCAAGCCTTGTTTCAGGAAATTGTCAACTTGTCATACAACTCCAGGCAAGGGAGATTTTTACATGAAAAACAAGTTGATGTATAGGAAGACTGGAGCTAGATCCAAAGGTCACGGACAGCTGGTTCTTCCAAAAAGATATAGGGCAGACTTAATAAGGAGCCTACATGTGAAACCAGATGGGGACCATGAGAAGATAGGTACCATCATTCAAAAGGTGGCTCACAATTATTATTGGCCCAAAGCAAGATGGGACATTGAGAATTTTGTAGAAAGGTGTAGCATAGCACATGAGGGAACACCCACAAGTGGGAACATGGATCAGGACCCGGACACGCCACGGGGCAAAATTAGGCCTGATAATAAAAAGAAAAATAGATTTGATAAAGTGGACCAAATGGAATGGGAAGCCCCTTTTCACGGACAAGCTTCACTTAACTGTTTTACAATGGCCACTATGCGGAGAGTGCAAAAAGATGTCTTACCCCAGGATAAGCCGAAAATCCCTCAATCGGACTTAAACAAACTGGAGGAAGAGGATGTAGAGAGGAAATCTCTCATCAAGAATTTTAAGAGGGGAGAAAGCCCCAAAAGAAAAATTGGTAGCGGTCGTTTTGTGAATGATAATTCTGGGAGGAAAAATCATCACTATAAAGCTTCAAGTGGAAGAGACCATACCGGTGCATGGACAAATAGGTCCACACAATTAAAGGTCCATATGTAGCTTTGTTAAGAACGTGGACTGATGAAAAGGCAGAGGAAAACATAACATCTTCATACCAATATGTGAATGAGCTGACCACTCGGTTGAAAACTGGCTGGAAACTTGCCAATGAAAATTTGAAACAAGCCAGGAAGAAACAGGCTGCCTATTATAACAGGAAGGCGAAAGACAGAAATTTGGCTGTGGGAGAGAAGGTACTGCTTCTTTTGCCCGGGAGTCAGAATAAGTTACAAATTGGATGGCAGGGTCCATATACAGTTCTAGAGAAGGTGTCTAGAACAAATTATAAGATAGATAAGAAGGGGAAAGAAAAAATCTATCATGTGAATCTCCTGAAGAAATATTTGGAAAGAGAACATCAGGAAGAGACACACTTGTTGACCTGGTCCATCGCCATGGAGATGAAAAAGGAACCACTTTCATCATTTGAATATCCATTACACCCCTGTGAGACAGCAGCACAGGTGAAAATCAGTACACATTTAACGAAACTCAGAAAGAGAGAGTGCAACAGGTTCTAAATAATCATGCAGAGGTGTTAACAGACCGACCAGGGCATACAAACCTATTGGAATATGATATGAAACTGATAGACCCCACACCTGTCTGTATGAAACCATATTCGATTCCGTTTGCTAAGGAGAAAGCTTTGAAGGAAGAGATAGACTATCTGTTGAAGGAAGGAATATTTCGCACAGTGAGTCTTCGTATAGTTCCGGTGTTGTACTCTTAAGGAAGCCCTCTGGAGAACATAGACTCTGTATAGATTACAGGAGACTGAATGCTATTACAGAAGGACAGGTGGATCCATTGCCGGATACAAATCAGCTGTTTGCCAGACTAAATAAAGCTAAATATTTCTCAAAAGTGGATCTGAGTAAAGGATACTATCAGATTCCAGTAAAGCCTGAGTTTAGACCATACCTAGCTTTTAGTACCTCAGAAGGACACTATGAGTTTAATAGATTGCCATTTGGATTGAAGAATGCGCCTAGTGTCTTCTCTTAGAATGATGAGAAAATTATTGGATCCTCTGAATAATCCCTGTATAACAAATTTTATGGATGATATCCTTATAGCAACAGAAACATTTGAGGAACACATTGACTCTCTGAACATGCTGTTTGATCGACTTAGGGAGGCAAATTTAACAGCCCGACCAACCAAATGTTGCGTTGGATGTAAAGAATTGGAATTTTTGGGACACACAGTTTATCAGGGAAACATGACCCCTGACCCAAAGAATTTAGAGAAACTACAGAAAGCCCCGAGACCACAAACCAAGAAGGACGTGAGATCCTTTGTCTCATTATGTGGTTGCTACCAGAAGTATATCAAAAACTTTAATTCCATATGTGCACCGTTAACTGAATTGACACGTAAAGGACATCCAGATCGCATTACATGACACCACAATGTGAAATGACTTACCAAGAATTGAAGGAAAAGCTCACAAGTAAACCCATTTTGAAATTACCTGACTTAAGTCAAGAATTCATAGTAAGGACGGATGCAAGTAATATTGGGCTAGGTGCAACTCTACTACAGAAATCAGATGCATTGGATGGGGAATTAAGCCCAGTGGCATATGCTAGCAGAAAGTTGAATAAAGCTGAAATCAACTACTCAACTAGCGAAAAAGAATGTCTTGCAGTAATATGGGCAATAAAGAAATTCAATATTTATCTATATGGGAAGGCATTAAGTTGCAAACTGACCACAAACCTTTATCGTTTTTAGCACAGGCTAAGCATGAGAACTCTAGGTTACTCCGATGGTCTTTGCTTCTGGCTCCATATAATTTAGCATTGAGTATATATCTGGAAAAACCAATCTGGGAGCGGATTTTTTAAGCCGCCATCCGTGTGATGAGAATCACCGTAAACCCCAGAAATAATAATAAATTTCTCTATGTGTATATAGAATAAAGGACTGACATATAATGTCTGTTTTAAGAGGGGGAGGTGTCATGAAATATTCTAATCCACATATATAAATTATTAGGTAAATATGAAGCCTAACAAATAAAATTAATAAAGAGAAGAGCAATGGTAAAATAACAGTGCTGTCACAAAGAATGTACTCGAAATCCCCCTTGTTTTCTGCTTCGTCTGCAAATTGTAACGCATTCACGTTGATATAAAAGCTTACTGTATTATTACCCGCCTTCTTCAATGAAACGTGTGCTGTATTTCTTGGAAAAGCATTGAGAGGCCCTGCGTAATGACCTAAATTAATCCTAACATTAATTATATTACGTTACCAAAACGAACGAACAGATGGACAAAAGGATAGCGAGAAGGGAGAGGCAGAAAGCCGAACACTAAACACGCTTCGCGCGATACGCAAATGCTGCCATCACGCGTGTAAGTCTACATGCACTAATTTTTTTTTCAGACGGACAGTGATAAAATACACTACCCTTTCCCAGAGTTAGGTTTATAAATCATAACAAACTCTTATTAGAAAAGATAACATTAGATGGGTTTACGGTTGAAAACATAACAGTACCCAGACAGCAAATCTTCGAAACAGGAGGTAGAAAATACATATTTTGAACGCAGCCACGTAGCTCTTTTAAATTTGGATATTTGGGTTCCTTAGGGCTTGCTGACAAATAATATGTAAAACGTTACGCAAATAGTCCAGGAATTAATAAATTATACCCAAAATAAAATATTGGGGGTGCCTGACAGCATAAAATCATTTCTGCTCATAAGATTTTTTTTTTAACGTGTTTGAAAAAAATTTACGTTACTGAAATAGCCTACCATGTAAACTCCAAATTGATTGGAGCGCAACAAATGAAAGCCTAACCACGATTGGTCGGGCTATAAATACTATCTTGGTTGTTAGGGGAGACGGGGAAAGGTAACATTTTTTCAAACACTTGTCGAAACGGGGCTCATTGGTCAGACTCGCTGATATACACACTTGGGAGCGTTAGTTCGAAACCACTTGTTTAAAAAAACTTGATAAAGCATCAGTGCGTTGAAGCCAGCTCATATTTGTGTAAAATAAAAGCCTGGAAGATAAGCAGATGGAAATTTGTGCCAGTTTGTGCCAGAATTCATTGCTAATCAACGTATCTGTGTTATTCGTATGAATTGTGGTAAGCTTGAACCATTTAATATCTTTTAATGAAAATTGAATGTGAATTGTTGATTTATGCCTGTATATATATGTGTAGTTCAGTGGCAAAAGTGAGGTAAAGCCTGTAATGCTCCAGCCTGAACAGAGGGTGTCGGAGAAAAGTCAAACGGCATGGAATGGCCAAACAGTACACTGACACCTGGATGATTGACTAGAAAGAAATAATGCTGGAAGTGCAGAGGCGTAGTAACCATTAGGAAGGGTAATACTGGAATAAAGTATTTCAGATGAAGCTGACTGTTGGCCTAACGCTCTGAACGCAATGTTTGTGATGTATTGTGATCAGTGTAAAAAGAAAATATAAATTAGTTATGAAGTAGAGGGTACATCCTTCTTGATTTCAGGGACAGTGGTCTTGATGGTACTGAGCAGCACCTGGTCAGAGCTTTGCTGAATCCAGAGTCGGACAGCATACTCCTTGGTCTTTTTAGCTATCAGTGAGGTGTCTCCTGAGCCCAGAGGAGAATTCGAGCAGAGGAGTCCTTCCTGCCGCCATCACGCCAGATAAGCGAATTGGCCAGCTGAGCTCAACATTATGTCCCCTCATCTTGAACTGACTTTTTAAAATTAACATTAAGAGGGGAATTTACTTGTCTTAAAATCAGGAACTGTGAACATCTCCAATACTAGTCCCTAAAGACAAACTATTGAAGTCATGATGACAAATACCAACAGAGCTTGAACAAAACAAAACCAGTATTACCTCATTTTACTACTACACAACTGACACACATAGAACATTTGTAATAATATCTGTCACTACAATATTCATATTAAATACATTCTGTACATAACTTGTAATTTAAATTGATTGTGATTCCTGGTTCCCTTGTAGTTGAATCAGGACACATATTCATTCATGCCAGTAATGAATACATATTGTTATTTGAAACGTTACGAGTGACTTCTTTAAGATATTCTCATAGAGTGTTATATGTATGTGAGTGTCACAGTGTTGTTAAGAGTAGTGGATTAAATTAAATTGTTTATCTGTCTGTTGTTGTGACTTACACTTCATCATACACATACCCTAGACACTAAACGTAGTCACCACACTATTCCAGAATAATTCTGACTGAGATATATAGATATGTGGTAGCAAGTAAGGTTATATATAATATACTACTCTTATTAGATATATATATACCTTCACAGCTGATCTCAGTCAGTATACTAAGTCCCTTGTAAATATTTATAACATCCCACTTCACCACAGGGTCCCCTAGAGCTTTCTACTAAATATTCTGTATGTTTATTATAATTTAGTTGTTTATCTAAAGTTATGCCCAGAAATCTTGTTGTTGCGTAGGTACATATTTTCTGTCCTTTAATGGTTATATTGATTTTGTTATTTTTTAAAAAATTTCCTTGGCTGAAAATCATACCTACTGTTTTGTTTACATTAATTTGGAAGCCCCAACTTTTCATCCACTCTGAAACTTTGTCTATTTGATTTTGAAATTTTTTGTAAACATGGTCCACGTTTTTTCCAGATCGCCAAATGGCACAGTCATCTGCAAATTGAGATACTGCATTGTCGTTAAATTCATCTGCTAAATCATTTACAGCTATAGAGAAAATTGAAGGTGAAATCACTGATCCCTGAGGAATCCCATTCTGTTGTTCATATATATCTGACTTATCATTGTTTTCCTGTACAGCAAAATACCTGTCCTGTAAAAAGTTTTCTATATACCTATAGGTTTTACCAATAATGACAATCTTTTTCATTTTGTAAAGAGCTCCATCTCGCCAGCATTCATCATATGCTCTTGCGACATCTAGAAAGACTGCTACTGTTTTCTCTTTTCTCTTGAACCCTAGCTTTACATCGTGTTCTAATCTTACAAGCTGGTCTACTGTACTTCTGTCTGCTCTAAACCCTGACTCTTCTTCTTCTTTGATCCATAACCGCCAACCGTCAAAGCAGTCAGCGGCCATCACGCCTGGTGGCGTCTTGTAGGGCAGCAACAAAATGATTCCACTTTGCTAGGTCGGCGGCCATCCTTCGTACAGTGCCCCAACTCTGGTTCATTCTTTGCATCTCAGCTTCCACAGTTCTCCGCCAAGTTGTTTTTGGTCGGCCTCTCTTTCGCTTTCCCTCGGGGGTCCATTGCATAGCTGTTTTTGTGATGGTATCAGGGTCCCTTCTGAGGACATGGCCAACCCAACTCCAGCGTCTGCCAGCTATGATGGTGTGCATGTCCTCCTGGTTACTCCGAATAAGTAGTTCTTGGTTGCTGATGGTGTTTGGCCAAAAGATTCGGAGAATTTTCCTTAGGCAGATTGTGTGGAAGGAGGACAGTTTCAACATTTCCTTCTCTGTTACTCTCCAACATTCCGCACCATAGAGAAGCACAGAAAGTACACAGCTCTCATACAGTCTTAATTTGGTGTTTGTGCTGTACTGGGAAGACTTCCAAATGTTGTTGAGAACAGCAAAGGCTGTTCTCGCTTTATTCATTGTGTTGTTAATGTCCTTGCTTGTTCCGCCGTCAGGTGTTACTATGCTTCCTAGGTAAGTAAATGTGTCTGTCTGTTCTAACTTCTGGTTCCTTACTGTTACTGGCTCAGGATTGCCCACATTTAGTGTCATGACCTCTGTCTTCTTCAAATTGATGTTCAGGCCAACCTGCTGGCCAATACTTATTCAGTCTATCGGTTTTGTCTTGAATGTGTTGGTGTGAATGCGCGAGTAGTGCAATGTCATCTGCATATTCCAAATCTTCCAGTGTAGAAAACGTTGTCCATCTAATTCCTCTTGGACTGCCCTCTGTAGTCTGGCGCATCACCCAATCTATGACTGTCAAAAATAATGTTGTTGATAAGGGGCATCCCTGTCGTACTCCTGTTTTCACTTCGAAAGTTACATTACTCGATCCAACACTGCACGTAAAGTTAGAATAGAGGCTTTTTATAATGGAAACAATGCGGCTGGGAATTCCATAAGCCCTCAGAATTTTCCATAGGCTGTCCCTGTGTATGCTGTCGAAAGCCTTTTCAAAATCAACAAAGTTAATGTACAGCTGTCTCTGCCATTCTGAGCACTGCTCTATAATGTTCCTGAGGGTAAATATATGATCTGCACATCTGCTGCTCTTTCTGAAGCCCGCTTGTTCTTTCCTCAGTTTTTGGTCAACTGCTTTTTGAAATTCTCTGGATGATTATCCTGCCTAGTATTTTGCTGGGAACTGAGAGGAGGGTAATTCCTCTCCAGTTGTTGCAGTCTGCAAGGTCGCCCTTCTTGGGCAATTTGACAATTATTCCTTTACTCCACTCTGTTGGTGTTGTCTCAGTTTCCCAGACTTGTGCAAATAGTGGTTCTAATAGTTCTGCTGCTAGTTCAGGGTCTGTCTTGAATAGCTCAGCATTCAGATTGTCGTGACCAGGCGCTTTTCCATTTTTTAGCCCTTTGATAGCTGTGATAATTTCTTCTTTTCGTGGAATGTCTGTATTTACGTCTAAGTCACTTTCAGCCTCAGGAACATTCAGCTGAGTCTCTGGTGGTTCCTTATTCAGTGTTTCTCTGAAGTGCTCTGCCCATCTTGATTCCTGCCCCTGTGCTGTGGTGATGAGGTTTCCTTGCTTGTCTCTTACTAACGTTATGTTGTTTGCACCTCGTTTTCCGCTGATAGCTTTAGTTATTTTATAAACTGTGCTTTGTTCATTTCTCAGTGCTGCCTCTTCTGCCTGTCTTGCAAGGTCATCCAGAAATGTCCTTTTGTCAGCACGGGTTTGACGTTTTACTTCCTTGTCCAGCTGACTGTACTGTTCACTATATATTGCCTTTAACCTGGGAGACTTAGCTTCTGTTTTCTTCCTTTTCATTTCCTTTCTCTTCGCTATGGTGTTTAGCGTTTCTGGTGTTATCCAGTCTTGGCTCTTTCTTTCCTGGAATCCCAAGCATGACTTGCTGCTTTCTTTGTATATTGTTGAGATGGTGTTGAATTTCTGGTCCACATCGTCGGTCTCTGTTCTTTCCTGGTTTTTGGTAATCAGATATCGCCTCTTTACGTCGACCATGAACGCTTTTCTGGTGAGGGGGTCATTAAGTTTCGTGATGTTATATCTTTTCTGTTTGACTGCAACTAGTCCAGCAGCTCTGAGTTTCACCTTCAGTCTTGCTACTACTAGGTGATGATCACTTCCCACATCTGCGCCTCTTCTTACTTTCACGTCTTGTAGTGCATGTCTCCATCTGCCATTGATCATTTGTGATCTATCTGGTTTTTGTCTCGTCCGTTTGGTGATTCCCATGTTAACTTGTGCACTTCTTTGTGTTGAAAAAGTGTTCCTCCATTGACCAGGTTGTTAATACTGCAGAAGCTTATTAATTTGTCCCCATTCTCATTTACTGTTCCACTGCCGCATTTCCCCATTACTCTTTCGTTATAATTATTATGTGTTCCAACTTTCGCACTTAGGTCTCCCATTACTATAATAAGATCGTTCCTGGGTACAGTTTCCATTTCCTTTTGTACCTATTGATAGAACTCGTCCTTGATCTATTCATCGCTGTCGTTTGTTGGTGCATAGCATTGTATAATTGTGGTGTTGGTGAATCTCCCCCTCAGTCTTGCTCTTATTAGTCTGTTGTTAATGGGTTTCCATTCCAGTAGAGACCCTTCCATTCCTTTCTTAAGGACAATGGCTACACCTTTGTTGTGCTGACCGTCTTCTCTACCAGAATAAAGTACTGTTTCCCCTGTAGCTGTTTTTATTCTCCCCATCCCTGTCCATCTGCTCTCGCTTATTCCCAGGATATGTAGTTTGTAATTCCTCATCTCTGCCGTGATCTGTCTCAGCTTTCCTGCCTCATTCATAGTTCTGACATTCCAAAAACCAATTTTGGTTTCGTGTTTTGCGGTCTGGGCATCCGTTTTCATGCCAGTGGCTTACTTTCGGCTTTCACCACTGTCAGTCATACGAGCCTGAGACTCCGGATGTCCGTCCCGCATCAAAGTATTTTCATTTATTGCTGTTTCCGTAACGTGTGCGATTTTTTACACAGACAGGGGTGTCGGCCCTGTGCTAAAACCCCCAACCTGGAGGACCAGGGTACCAGCTTTTGTCTGACCCCTACCCACGCAGACCAGTCCAGCATGGTTGAACCTACCAGGAGTAAAACTCCCACTGGCATTGCTCTGGGGATTATCAGGGTACACAAGCTGCCATACCGCTACAAGGTATAGGTACCATTGATGGCAGAAACCCTGACTGGTTTGGGCTATATAACTGGTTTTTTTTTCCAGGTAGAATTTAACTCTTTTGTTAACAACAGTTTTCAGTATTTTACCTAGTTGTGATGTTAAGGAGATAGGCCTATATGAACTTACATCATGGGCTTCCTTATTGGGTTTTAGGATGGGTACTATCATAGCTACTTTCCATGCTTTTGGTATCTTTCCTAAGCTCCAGATTTTGTTATAAAGGGAAGTTATTATGTTTATAGTTTAATGTGCTTCAGTATATATATATATATATATATATATATATATATATATATATATATATATATATATATATATATATATATATATATATATATATATATATATATATATATATATGTTTCAATTGTCGTCTTCCGCTGTCCAAATGTGACAGTGTCTTTGTATTATTATTTCCCTTGAGTTAATGGAAATATACTACGAGACTTTCTTTACTGGAATTCTTCTGTGGAAGACTGGTCATACACCAGAGATGTTGTTTCCAGAAGTAAGGAAAAAAAACCCAGGTTATAAGGAATGCCCGTAAATGCCTTTTGTTGTAAAAACCGTACTTGAAGTTTTGTTTGAAAACAGCAAATTTCAACAGCCAAGGAAAATTCTAATAGTGTAGAGTATTTGAGAAGTCCAAGTAGTTATACGAAATATTCTTTATTCATTCGATTCCATTAAAAAAATGGCATCTCCAACCTTATTTCTGATGGGGCAATACTGCCAGCTTTAGCTTCGATGGCAAAAGCTTACCACTCTCAGAAGTCGTGTTTTGGCATGTCTAAACTCTGGGGAATCCTAACGAAATAAAACATCGATTCGAAACTTCAAATAAACTAATTCGAACTTACGAGATGTGGAGAAAACCACAATACAATTGTAGCAGGGGTCAGTGCTGGTTCACTGATGGCCCTGGTTGGTAGTGGATGTCTAGACGGTTATACACTTGTCCTAACCGTATGAGTCAAAGGCTTTTTGTTCTCAATAGGGGATGCGCCATGTTGCTCCACACCTCGAGAGAGAACGCCTTATGTAGTTTTGACTCTTGCTACTGAGATAACTGTCTCAGGCTCTGACTGGTTACTATGATGCATCAGTCTTTATACTAGTCCGGTGCTATGGTTTGCTGGATGAAATTATTTCTAATTGGAGTTAAGACTGGAAACCTTCTTATGATTGGTCTTGGGGCCTAGCTGACTGTTAAAATAATCTTTAACCTAACTAACTACGAAATCTCTAGTCTAAAATTATTATTACTAAGTTAGAATGACCAACCATTGTTCTATGTTCTCTCTAATCTAAATGTTTTCCGGCCTAACTTGTATGGAGGCCACACAAGGTTTGATGACATCGTGGGTTCACGTGTGCCATGACTGCTGATGTCATTAATTCTTGACTAGTGTTTATTTTTTACTAACTAGTTATTCATAAGTACTTTACTATAATTCTAATAGTTGTAGCGACGTAGTAGGCCATACGGTTGTCATGGAATATTCTAATCCACATATATAAATTATTAGGTAAATATGAAGCCTAACAAATAAAATTAATAAAGAAAAGAGCAATGGAAAAATAACAGTGCTGTCACAAAGAATGTACTCGAAATCCCCCTTGTTTTCTGCTTCGTCTGCAAATTGTAACGCTTTCACGTTGATAATAAAAGCTTACTGTATTATTACCCGCCTTCTTCAATGAAACGTGTGCTGCATTTCTAAGAAAAACATTGAGACGTACTGCGTAATGACCTAAATTAATCCTAACATTAATTATATTACGTTACCAAAACGAACGAACAGATGGACAAAAGGATAAAGAGAGAGAGGAGGGCTGAAAATCAGGAACGCATGCAACACGCGTCGCGCGATACACAAATGCTGCCATCACGCGTGTAAGTCTACATGCACTAATTTTTTTTCAGACGGACAGTGATAAAATACACTACCCTTTCCCAGAGTTAGGTTTATAAATCATAAAAAACTCTTATTAGAAAAGATAACATTAGATGGGTTTACGGTTGAAAACATAACAGTACCCAGACAGCACATCTTCGAAACAGGAGGTAGAAGAAATTGCATATTTTGAATGCAGCCACGTAGCTCCTTTAAATTTGTATTTTTGGGTTCCTTAGGGCTTGCTGACAAATAATATGTAAAACGTTACGCAAATAGTCCAGGAATTAATAAATTATACCCAAAATAAAATATTGGGGGTGCCTGACAGCAAAAAATCATTTCTGCTCATAAGATTTTTTTTTAACGTGTTTGAAAAAAATTTACGTTACAGAAATAGCCTACCATGTAAACTCCAAATTGATTGGAACGCAACAAATGAAAGCCTAACCACGATTGGTCGGGCTATAAATACTATCTTGGTTGTTAGGGGAAACGGGGAAAGGTAACATTTTTTCAAACACTTGTCGAAACGGGGCTCATTGGTCAGACTCGCTGATATACACACTTGGGAGCGTTAGTTCGAAACCACTTGTTTAAATAAATTTGATAAAGCATCAGTGCGTTGAAGCCAGATCATAATTTGTTAAATAAAAGCCTGGAAGCTAAGCAGATGGGAATTTGTGCCAGTATTTTGTGCCTGAATTCATTGCTAATCAACGTATCTGTGTTTATTTCCATGAAATTGTGGTAAGCTTGAACCATTCAGTATCTTTTAATGAAAATTGAATGTGAATTGTTGATTTATGCCTGTATATATATGCGTAGTTCAGTGGCCAACGTGAGGTAAAGCCTGTAATGCTCCAGCCTGAACAGAGGGTGTCGGAGAGAAGTAAAACGGCATGGAATGGCCAAACAGTACACTGACACCTGGATGATTGAATAGAAAGAAATAATGCTGGAATTGCAGAGGCGTAGTAACCATTAAGAAGGGTAATACTGGAATAAAGTATTTCAAATGAAGCTGACAGTTGGCCTAATGCTCTGAACTCAATGTTTGTGCTGTGTTGTGATCAGTGTAACAAGAGAGTTTAAGTTAGTTATGAAGTAGAAGGTACATCCTTCTTGATTTCAGGGACCGTGGTCTTGATGGTAGTGAGCAGCACCTGGTCAGAGCTTTGCTGAATCCAGAGTCGGACAGCATACTCCTTGGTCCTTTTAGCTATCAGTGAGGTGTCTCCAGAGCCCAGAGGAGAATTCGAGCAGAGGAGTCCTTTCCTGCCGCCATCACGCCAGATAAGCTAACTTGGCCAGCTGAGCTCAACATTATGTCCCCTCATCTTGAAATGACTTTGTAAAAATAATATTAAGAGGGGAAATTAATTGTCTTCATATCAGGAACTGAGAACATCTCCAATACTATTTTCCTTAAGACAAACTATTGAAGTCATGATGACAACTACCAACAGAGCTTGAACAAAACAAAACCAGTATTACCTCATACTACTATTACACAACTGACACACATAGGATATTTTTAATAATATATGTCACTCCAAGATTCATATTAATACATTCTGTACATAACTTGTAATTAACATTGATTGTGATTCCTGGTTCCTTTGTATTGAATCAGGACACATACACATTTATGACAGTAATGAATACATATTGTTAATTGAAAAGTTACGAGTGACTTCTTTAAGATATTCTCATAGAGTGTTATATGTATGTGAGTGTCACAGTGTTGTTAAGAGTAGTGGATTAAATTAAATTGTTTATCTGTCTGTTGTTGTGACTTACACTTCACCATACTCATACCCTAGACACATAACGTAGCATCACACTATTCCAGAATAATTCTGACTGAGATATATAGATATGTGGTAGCAAGTAAGGTTATCTATAATACACTACTCTTAATAGATATAGATACCTTCACAGCTGATCTCAGTCAGTACACTAAGTTCCCTATAAGTATTTATAACATCCCACTTCACCACATATATTGGGGGCTCGTCCGGGATTTTGAATCTTTCCTTATTAAAAATATTGGGGGTAATTCACTTCAGGGAATATAAGAATTAAAAGGTATCCTTGGGTGGAATTAAATAAGGTTGAGCTCACGGTGCCTGTGTTGTCCATTAGAGATTGAATTGTTGGTTAGACATTATATAAAGTTACCTGATAGACAATGGCGGACCTGGCCAAATTTCGATCTGCTGCGGTTCAGACTGCAAAAGAGTTAGGATTAGATGGGCAAGTTATGGTTGCCTATGTTACTACGGAATGTGACAAATTTATTGAACGCGAAGAAAGAAGGTTTGAAGCCGAAAGAAAGTTAGAGGCTGACAGGGAAATTAAGAAGTTACAATTTGAAGCTGAGGCTGAGACTAAGAGGTTGCAGATTGAGGCTGAGGCTAAGAAATTGGAAGCAGAAGAAAGAAGATTGACTGCAGAAAGAGAAGACAGGAAATTAGCTGCAGAAAGGGAAGCAGAAGATAAAAGATTACAAAGGGAACATGAGTTACGACTAAGGGAGTTTGAGTTTCAAGGCCATGCTCCTGAAAATGGTGCCGGTCCCTTTGCCTCTGATGCTACGGTTACTCAAGGAGCCTCAACCTCAGCTATGAATTTTCATTTAGATCATTTTGTTGAGAAAGACGATGATATAGAGAGCTACCTAAATAGGTACGAGCTATTAGCTACCACGTATGGGTTAGAGAGAGAAAGGTGGAGCTTAAAGTTATCTCAGGGACTTCGTGGGGCAGCTTATGAAGTTTTTGCAAAAATGAGCAGAGGTGATCAGGAAAATTATGACATGCTAAAGCAGGCTCTTTTGTTAAGGTATGAAAAGAATGCAGAGTTTTACAGGAAAAAATTTAGGAATGCTAAACTACTGTCAGGTGAAACCTATCACCAGTTCTCTGCACGAATAGAGACATACTTGGAGAAATGGACTTCTCTGGGGAAAACCCAAGATCTTAAGGAAATGGTCCTTATAGAGCAATTAAGAGAGTCCATGGCTCCAGACCTGAGAAAGTTTCTCATGGAACAAGGTGCAGAGAGGCTGGATGAGTTGCTAAATGTTGCTGAAAGGTATCAAGCAGCTCAAGCAGAGGTAACAGGTAATAAAAAGAAACAGGTGGACAACTTTAGGGCACCCCAGAACTTTAATAAATTTGATCCTAAGGATCAAAATAAAGGTAAGCACCAATTTGATAGGCCACGGTATGACAATAAAAATAAATTCCCACAATTCGATGAAAGGAAATATAATGAAAGAAAATCTTTCAACCAAGGAAAAAGGTGGTGTAAGAATTGTCAGATGGACAATCATGACACTGACCGTTGTAGAAGGAAACCTGTGTATATGGCAACCCTTCAGGTCAGGTCGACCTCAAGACAGGAGGAGGATATTATGTTAGATACCACTCCAGAAGAGATGAGGAAGGCACAGGCTGGGGATAAAACACTCAAGCCTTGTTTCAGGAAATTGTCAACTTGTCATACAACTCCAGGCAAGGGAGATTTTTACATGAAAAAACAAGTTGATGTATAGGAAGACTGGAGCTAGATCCAAAGGTCAGGGACAGCTGGTTCTTCCAAAAAGATATAGGGCAGACTTAATAAGGAGCCTACATGTGAAACCAGATGGGGACCATGAGAAAATAGGTACCATCATTCAAAAGGTGGCTCACAATTATTATTGGCCCAAAGCAAGATGGGACATTGAGAATTTTGTAGAAAGGTGTAGCATAGCACATGAGGGAACACCCACAAGTGGGAACATGGATCAGGACCTTGACACGGCATGGTGCAAAATCAGGCCTAACAATAAAAGGAAAAAATAAATTTGATAAAGTGGACCAAATGGAATGGGAAGCCCCTTTTCACGGACAAGCTTCACTTAACTGTTTTACAATGGCCACTATGCGGAGAGTGCAAAAAGATGTCTTACCCCAGGATAAGCCGAAAATCCCTCAATCGGACTTAAACAAACTGGAGGAAGAGGATGTAGGGAGGAAATCTCTCATCAAGAATTTTAAGTGGGGAGAAAGCCCCAAAAGAAAAATTGGTAGCGGTCGTTTTGTGAATGATAATTCTGGGAGGAACAATCATCACTATAAAGCTTCGAGTGGAAGAGACCATACCGGTGCATGGACAAATAGGTCCACACAATTAAAGGTCCATATGTAGCTTTGTTAAGAACGTGGACTGATGAAAAGGCAGAGGAAAACATTACATGTTCATACCAATATGTGAATGAGCTGACCACTCGGTTAAAAACTGGCTGGAAACTTGCCAATGAAAATTTGAAACAAGCCAGGAAGAAACATGCTGCCTATTATAACAGGAAGGCGAAAGCCAGAAATTTGGCTGTGGGAGAGAAAGTACTGCTTCTTTTGCCTGGGAGTCAGAATAAGTTACAAATTGGATGGCAGGGTCCATATACAGTTCTAGAGAAGGTGTCTAGAACAAATTATAAGATAGATAAGAAGGGGAAAGAAAAAATCTATCATGTGAATCTCCTGAAGAAATATTTGGAAAGAGAACATCAGGAAGAGACACACTTGTTGACCTTGTCCATCGCCATGGAGATGAAAAAAGGAACCACTTTCATCATTTGAATATCCATTACACCCCTGTGAGACAGCAGCACAGGTGAAAATCAGTACACATTTAACGAAAACTCAGAAAGAGAGAGTGCAACAGGTTCTAAATAATCATGCAGAGGTGTTAACAGACCGACCAGGGCATACAAACCTATTGGAATATGATATGAAACTGATAGACCCCACACCTGTCTGTATGAAACCAAATTCGATTCCGTTTGCTAAGGAGAAAGCTTTGAAGGAAGAGATAGACTATCTGTTGAAGGAAGGAATTATTTCGCACAGTGAGTCTTCGAATAGTTCCGGTGTTGTACTTTTAAGGAAGCCCTCTGGAGAACATAGACTCTGTATAGATTACAGGAGACTGAATGCTATTACAGAAGGACAGGTGGATCCATTGCCGGATACAAATCAGCTGTTTGCCAGACTAAATAAAGCTAAATATTTCTCAAAAGTGGATCTGAGTAAAGGATACTATCAGATTCCAGTAAAGCCTGAGGTTAGACCATACCTAGCTTTTAGTACCTCAGAAGGACACTATGAGTTTAATAGATTGCCATTTGGATTGAAGAATGCGCCTAGTGTCTTCTCTAGAATGATGAGAAAATTATTGGATCCTCTGAATAATCCCTGTATAACAAATTTTATGGATGATATCCTTATAGCAACAGAAACATTTGAGGAACACATTGACTCTCTGAACATGCTGTTTACTCGACTTAGGGAGGCAAATTTAACAGCCCGACCAACCAAGTGTTGCGTTGGATGTAAAGAATTGGAATTTTTGGGACACACAGTTTATCAGGGAAACATGACCCCTGACCCAAAGAATTTAGAGAAACTACAGAAAGCCCCGAGACCACAAACCAAGAAGGACGTGAGATCCTTTGTCTCCTTATGTGGTTTCTACCAGAAGTATATAAAAAACTTTAATTCCATATGTGCACCTTTAACGGAATTGACACGTAAAGGACATCCAGATCGCATTACATGGACACCACAATGTGAAATGACTTACCAAGAATTGAAGGAAAAGCTCACAAGTAAATCCATTTTGAAATTACCTGACTTAAGTCAAGAATTCATAGTAAGGACGGATGCAAGTAATATTGGGCTAGGTGCAACTCTACTACAGAAATCAGATGCATTGGATGGGGAATTAAGCCCAGTGGCATATGCTAGCAGAAAGTTGAATAAAGCTGAAATCAACTACTCAACTAGCGAAAAAGAATGTCTTGCAGTAATATGGGCGATAAAGAAATTCAATATTTATCTATATGGGAAGGCATTTAAGCTGCAAACAGATCACAAACCTTTATCGTTTTTAGCCCAGGCTAAGTATGAGAACTCTAGGTTACTCCGATGGTCTTTGCTTCTGGCTCCATATAATTTTAGCATTGAGTATATATCTGGAAAAACCAATCTGGGAGCGGATTTTTTAAGCCGCCATCCGTGTGATGAGAATCACCGTAAACCCCAGAAATAATAATAAATTTCTCTATGTGTATATAGAATAAAGGACTGACATATAATGTCTGTTTTAAGAGGGGAGGTGTCATGGAATATTCTAATCCACATATATAAATTATTAGGTAAATATGAAGCCTAACAAATAAAATTAATAAAGAAAAGAGCAATGGAAAAATAACAGTGCTGTCACAAAGAATGTACTCGAAATCCCCCTTGTTTTCTGCTTCGTCTGCAAATTGTAACGCTTTCACGTTGATATAAAAGCTTACTGTATTATTACCCGCCTTCTTCAATGAAACGTGTGCTGCATTTCTAAGAAAAACATTGAGACGTACTGCGTAATGACCTAAATTAATCCTAACATTAATTATATTACGTTACCAAAACGAACGAACAGATGGACAAAAGGATAAAGAGAGAGGGGAGGGCTGAAAATCAGGAACGCACGCAACACGCGTCGCGCGATACACAAATGCTGCCATCACGCGTGTAAGTCTACATGCACTAATTTTTTTTCAGACGGACAGTGATAAAATACACTACCCTTTCCCAGAGTTAGGTTTATAAATCATAAAAAACTCTTATTAGAAAAGATAACATTAGATGGGTTTACGGTTGAAAACATAACAGTACCCAGACAGCACATCTTCGAAACAGGAGGTAGAAGAAATTGCATATTTTGAATGCAGCCACGTAGCTCCTTTAAATTTGTATTTTTGGGTTCCTTAGGGCTTGCTGACAAATAATATGTAAAACGTTACGCAAATAGTCCAGGAATTAATAAATTATACCCAAAATAAAATATTGGGGGTGCCTGACAGCATAAAATCATTTCTGCTCATAAGATTTTTTTTTAACGTGTTTGAAAAAAATTTACGTTACAGAAATAGCCTACCATGTAAACTCCAAATTGATTGGAGCGCAACAAATGAAAGCCTAACCACGATTGGTCGGGCTATAAATACTATCTTGGTTGTTAGGGGAAACGGGGAAAGGTAACATTTTTTCAAACACTTGTCGAAACGGGGCTCATTGGTCAGACTCGCTGATATACACACTTGGGAGCGTTAGTTCGAAACCACTTTTTTAAATAAGATTGATAAAGCATCAGTGCGTTGAAGCCAGCTTATATTTGGCTAAATAAAAGCCTGGAAGATAAGCAGATGGGAATTTGTGCCAGTTTGTGCAAGAATTCATTGCTAATCAACGTATCTGTGTTTATTCGTATGAATTGTGGTAAGCTTGAACCATTCAATATCTTTTAATGAAAATTGAATGTGAATTGTTGATTTATGCCTGTATATATATATGTGTAGTTCAGTGGCCAACGTGAGGTAAAGCCTGTAATGCTCCAGCCTGAACAGAGGGTGTCGGAGAGAAGTAAAACGGCATGGAATGGCCAAACAGTACACTGACACCTGGATGATTGAATAGAAAGAAATAATGCTGGAATTGCAGAGGCGTAGTAACCATTAAGAAGGGTAATACTGGAATAAAGTATTTCAAATGAAGCTGACAGTTGGCCTAATGCTCTGAACTCAATGTTTGTGCTGTGTTGTGATCAGTGTAACAAGAGAGTTTAAGTTAGTTATGAAGTAGAAGGTACATCCTTCTTGATTTCAGGGACCGTGGTCTTGATGGTAGTGAGCAGCACCTGGTCAGAGCTTTGCTGAATCCAGTGTCGGACAGCATACTCCTTGGTCCATTTAGCTATCAGTGAGGTGTCTCCAGAGCCCAGAGGAGAATTCGAGCAGAGGAGTCCTTTCCTGCCGCCATCACGCCAGATAAGCTAACTTGGCCAGCTGAGCTCAACATTATGTCCCCTCATCTTGAAATGACTTTGTAAAAATAATATTAAGAGGGGAAATTAATTGTCTTCATATCAGGAACTGAGAACATCTCCAATACTATTTTCCTTAAGACAAACTATTGAAGTCATGATGACAACTACCAACAGAGCTTGAACAAAACAAAACCAGTATTACCTCATACTACTATTACACAACTGACACACATAGGATATTTTTAATAATATATGTCACTCCCAGATTCATATTAATACATTCTGTACATAACTTGTAATTAACATTGATTGTGATTCCTGGTTCCTTTGTATTTGAATCAGGACACATACACATTTATGACAGTAATGAATACATATTGTTAATTGAAAAGTTACGAGTGACTTCTTTAAGATATTCTCATAGAGTGTTATATGTATGTGAGTGTCACAGTGTTGTTAAGAGTAGTGGATTAAATTAAATTGTTTATCTGTCTGTTGTTGTGACTTACACTTCACCATACTCATACCCTAGACACATAACGTAGTCACACACTATTCCAGAATAATTCTGACTGAGATATATAGATATGTGGTAGCAAGTAAGGTTATCTATAATACACTACTCTTAATAGATATAGATACCTTCACAGCTGATCTCAGTCAGTACACTAAGTTCCCTATAAGTATTTATAACATCCCACTTCACCACAACGGTTACACAAAAGCACTTTCATCATCCGACTCACTGGGTCTAAAAGTAATGCTCAGGGAGGTGTAAAAATTATGAGGAAGATGAAACAGGGGATGAAAGCGGAGGTCACCTGATGATTATATCAGAAGATTCGATACTTAGCAGAGACATTTGTCTCCTTTCAGTTTGTGGTACAAGTTACCAGTAGTCGACGCTAGACACCTACATTAGACGGGTTTAGAAGACGCTTGACAACCTAAGTAGTCATCCCAATCTTGTTGCAAGGGACGTGCTACTGCCACCAGATATGACTACTGAAGAACAAGACCAATCCAAAGCCCCTGGTGGAATCTACAGCCACTGAAGTAGACACCAACTTCAGCATATAGAATGATGGTTTGATGAACCACCAATGCAAGAGCTAGTGACTACTTCATGCAGGTTTCTCATAGAGAACCAAACGCAGAGGTAGTCCCAAGCTCCATATATATGTATATATATATATATATATATATATATATACACTGATTGTTTTCCGCTCACTTGGATTACCATTAATGCTCAGAGCAGAGAGGATAAAGTTCTGAGGCAGATGGGAAGGTGGAATGAAAAGGAGGGACACCTGATTTTCAAGTCAGGAGATCCAATACGCAGGAGGGATTTAAGTTTCTTTCTCACTTCATGATACTAGTCTGTGGTTCCAATTGCTGGTACTAGTCTGTGGAACAAATGTGTGGTATAAGTGGCCATCAGTCAAAGCTAGACACCAACATCAGACGAGTCTTGAAGACGCTGGACCATCTTCGTCATTACAATTACCCATGATGCTACTTGGGACGTGTTACCGCCACCAGACTTGACCAGTGACGTGAAGAACCAGTCTACAATCTGCAAAGAACCAACATCGGCTGGAGCAGAAGCCAACAGACACCTTACTGGCAGCTAAGTACTCACTTAAAGCTGCCAAGGGAACTTTTAACACAAACATTCTCGAGCATAAGACCATCACCTTTGATGAACCCTTAAGGCTAGAATTCCCATAGTTATTTTACATTGTTAACTATAATTGATTATTAAATTTGTAATCTGTTTACAAATTTATAGTTGATTTAATCAGTTTGAGTAAACTGCATCCGCATGCCTCAGTCATTTTAAATACATATAAACAGAGCTATTGAAGTAATATTTTACTGAATGTAATCAGTTGGGGGCTCACTGTGACAAGATGGATTTGGGGCGACCTCTTCTCGATCTCTGCTACACTGCGCAGTAATCAGTTACATTTGTTGTACTGACTTATTACATGCTTTCCCATGGTCGACCCCTCTTTCTTTCTCTGCTATGTAGCAGATATTTTGTATTTTCATAACATTCTTACACTCCTCTCAGCGATAAGTCGTCATGGCTGCTTGCTTACCTGTTTCTCCCTGCTTTGCAAGGAACTGATAAGATAACATTAATCGACAACCATGTTGGTTAATCTCGGGTGTGGCCGACATCAGATTTCATAGTAGCATTAACATCGCCCAGCTTATTTGCTTATTAATCGCTTATAAGGCAAGGGTGCGTTCGTTGCCACGGTGGTAAATGTAGCGGACATTTTATAAGTGTGATGATTGTGGTAGAGTAGAAGAAGTCTTCTCTCTAGAAAAGGGTGAGGTCCCAGTGTAGGAGAAGTACACTGGTATCACTAGATAGTCACGGCTGTGAAGGTCTCTGCTTCATATAAAATTCAAAGTAAAGTCATAGCCTAAGTAACTATCAGTGATAATTTAAACAATTCATAAAACTCAACTTCAACAATATTGAATTAATAAAGCTGTTGAGTACAATTATGAAATTTGTTTATTTACATCTATATTTCTTATGCTGACTTATGAATGTATGTCGATGGAATCAATGAAGAATTATTTTACAAAAGCATGGTGATGATGAAGTTAAATCAAATTAATTAACTAACTCAAAAAATTTTCTTGTAGTCTTTTCCAAATAGTTGAGTAACTGAATTCCTCACTGTCCACTGTCTTAGTTTCACTTTACTGTCTCTGCTATGCTTTCATACTAATATTGTCACCATGAAACAATTCTTGACAAATTTTCACTCAGGTGCTCGATTGTCAGTGACATCACTTAACTTCTATGTCAGAAGATTGTTGCCTTTGAAATATTTTAATTTGAAAGTTTGGCAGATGGGTCTTGCTTATGCAATCCAGACACTGCTCGGGTGTGAGGCATCGATCTCGAAACCACCACTGAGACTTCTGGTTATTACACGTTAGCTCATCTGGTTCTCGATCATTGACCTCTGACTTATGGTGACAAGTAGGAACATGAGGACAAGGTTTAGACATGTGGCTAAGTTTTGTTTTACTGCCTACAAGTCTAATGTGTGTGAGATGATATTGTTTTCAGATGTCCGCGGGTATATGCATGATACGTGGATCATTCATGATAAACGATAGCGAGACAAGACGGGTGTCTAGCTGCAGAACATTTTCTAAAATAAAATAATACAGAATATACTACAGTTCATACATCAATTATGTACATACATATATGGTATAATGTCTTAGTCACCCATGCTCCCTCTGCCTGACAAGTCAGCTCTGAAAAGTGCTGTAACTTTATGGCAAGGTACATAAGCCCTGATAAGGACTGTATTTAGTCCTGATAAGCCCTGAAAAGGAGTGTATTTAGTCCTGATAAGGACTGTGCTAGTCCTGATAAGGACTCAGTCACTATGTGGTTATGTTATCAGGTTCCAACCTTCGACAAGCATACCATTTAAACCAAATATTATGTATGATACTTTCATAACGCATCGACTAACCAAATTCTGAAATAAACAGTTGTAATTAATGTACTTAATATACATAGTTATTCTACATACCCTCTCAGGATCTTTATAAAGTCAGAACAGACTGGCTTTGGTGGGGAATAGTGCTGCCTGGTCACAGATAGTAAGAAGTTAGCCTCACATGCGTCTCTTTCTCTAGTCTCCGTCCTTCTGTCTTTATGCTGTGTAAGTGAGTTTGAATTATCCGCGGTCTCCTTATATAGGCTGAAATCGTGCGTACGAGAAGACAGGTTCGGTAACTGTGGTTCAGTTTCCAAAATATTGCCTCTACGAACGAATCTGTGCTAGACATAATCCAAACCTTTGCTTCGTTAATCTCACCCTTCTTAGATATCGTTTTTTGAGTTATAGTCTTTATCTCTCCATAGGTTTTGCATTCTATCCATGTGTTAATTCCCATAATTGGTCTTGTTAATGATTTTATATCGAATTTTAATTGGGAAAAACACAGGATTTCTCGATGAACTGACACCTTTTCTTTCACATATCTCCAAAAGTATTCCCGTTAAAATGAGATCATATTCATCCTTCTATGACATTGCAAATGCTTTTGCGGGTCCTAAACCTAACCTCTGTCTGCACACATTTATTACTCCATATAAAACGTTGGAAGCCTTATGGAGCGGTCGTGTGTAGATTCCTGTTCTGTGATTGGCTGATTCCCCGACACACCTCCGAAAAAAATAGTACTGCATTTGGCTTGTATACCTCAGTCCTTCTTTCTTGACTTCATAAATTAACTAAGCAGCGGGTTTACAACTTACGACAGTAAAGAGACTGGTTTTGTGTGCTCAAGCGACAGATAACGAGATTACTCGTCTATGCGACACATTTTGGACAGACATGCAGGGCATCATCGTTTCCTGCACACCTTGAGGAAAGTAAGATGTTACATCTGACACACATTGTTGAATGAGTTTACAGATGTGTTTGTGAGTTTGCATACAAAACATCGGATGTTTTATTTCCATATATGGGAGAGGTGACCTTTTGCATCACGCACATTATTTCAGGAGAAAATATTTTGAAATTACTCCACCTAAAACACGCATGTTTGAAACGACAGGAGCTTTCTTAGCATCGTAACAAAACAAAAGCTGGGGAAGACAGTGAATATAACCTGGCTTATTTTTCAAGTCTAGTACACTGTGAAAATCGCTTGCTAAGACGACACAACCAGACCTTGCCAGAGTTAGAATCAGAATTCCATTTTATCAGAACGGACTTTTGTGAAACACCTTGAGAGACTTAAAGAGCCCAAGAAAACCATTTTAATAAGGAACCGGAATCTGAGGAAACTGAAAATACGGAGACAAAACAGGAGTTTAGTGCTAAAGTAACGACCCCCAAGAACACGTGAAAAAAGGCACATGCCAGTGCCTTAAACCTATTCCTCTGAGCAAACAGTCTGTGAGCAAAGATTGGCGTTAGTTGTGCATTTTACCTTCTATATTTTTCATTACTAACATGTGAACTAATATGTATATATTGCCATGTGTGTCGTGTGAAATTCTAATCCACATATATAAATTAAAAAGTAAATGTAAAGCCTAACAAATAACTTCAATAAAAGGAAAGAAGAATGGTAAAGAACAGTGCTGTCACAATGACTGTACTCGAAATCCCCCTTGTTTTCTCCTTCGTCTGCAAATTGTAACGTTTCACGTTGATAGTAAAAGCCTACTGCTTCAATACCCGCTTTCTACGATAAAACGTGTACTGCCTTTCTAAGAAAAACCTTGAGATACGCAAGCTGACCTATATTTAATATTCCATTCATGTCATTTTATACACTAAGTTACCATAAACGAAAGACAGATGGACTAAGGATAGAAAGAAAGGGAGGGGCTGAAAGCCGGGACGCATACAACACTAAACACGCGTCTCGCTATACAATTACTACCATCACGCGTGTAAGGCCACAAGCACTAGCTTTTTTCAAATCGACAGTGATAAAAAACACTACCCATACGAGAGTTAGGTTTAAAAAAACTTACAAAACGCTTATTAGGAAACATGACATTCTACTGTTTTATGTCTGAAATCCTGACATTAGTATGACAGTACAGCAGACACCATAAAGTTTGGAAGTGAGGAGGTGGCAACAGCACGACTATCCTAGAAGAAAATGCATATTTTGAACGCAGCCACTTAGCTCCTTTAAATTTGTATATTTGGGTTCCTTAGGACTTGCTGACAAATAATATGTTAAGTGTTACGCAAATAGTCTAGGAATTAACAAATTATAGCCAAAAGAAATAGTGAGGGTGTCAGACAACCCCAAAATCAGAATCGCTCAGTGGCAGATTTTAAAACCACCATTGTACGGGAAATAGGTCCCCATGTTAAATCCTATTTGATTGGATAGAAGTAAATGTAAGGCTAAACACGATTAGTCGGGCTATAAATACTATCTTTTGTTGTTAGGGGAGACGGAAGGAAGGGTATTTTTTTTGGAAAAGCTGTGTAAACATGGCACGATTGGTTAGACCCGCGAATATAGTCAATCAGAGGCGTCAGGTCAGCACCACATTTTCAAATAAACTTACTAAAGAACCAGTGCGTTGAGCGCCAGTGCATATTTTTCTAAATAAAAGCCTGGGACATCGGCAGATCGAAATTGTGCTATATTCATTGCCAGTCAACGTAACTGTGTATTATTCCATGAATTGTGGTAAGCTTGAAATATTTGATATCTTTTTAATGAAAATTGAATGTAAATTGATAATTTATGTCTGTATATATGTGTGGTTCAGTAGCGAACATGAGGTAAAGCCTATATAGTGCTCCAACCTGAACAGAAGGTGTCGGAGGAAAGTAAAACTACATGGAATTGCCAAACAGTACACTGACACCTATCTTATTGACTAGAAAGAAATAATGCTGGAATTGCAGAGGCGTAGTAACCATTAGGGAGGAGTATACTGGTGAAAATTGTTTCAGATGAAGATAGCAGTTGGCCTACCGCTCTGAACTCAGTGTTTGTTATGTATTGTGTTCAGTCTGGAAATTTATTATAAATTAGTTCTGAAATAGGAGGTACAACCTTCTTGTTTCAGGGACCGTGGTCCTAAAGTTATTGAGCAGCACCTGGTCTGAGCTTTGCTGAACCTAGAGGCTGACAGCATACTCCTGGGTCCAGATAGTGACCAGTGAGGTGTCTCCAGAACACAGGGAGGCTATCGAGCAGAGGAGTCTTTTCCTGCCGCCATCACGAAAGATAAGCGTCTGTGGCCAGAGGAGCTCAACATTATGCCCCCCCCCCCCCCAAAATCTGACTTTATAATAAAACAGAGGGAAAATACAGTGTTTAAATTGATAGGAACTGTGAACTTTTCCCCATACTATTTCCAAGATAAACAAACACTTGAAGTCATGATGACAAATAACAACATAGCTTGAAAAAACAAAACCAGTATTACCTCATATTACTACTACACAACTGACACACATAGGATAATATTAATAAAATATGTCACTACAAGGTTCATATTGATAAATTCTGTACATATAAATTGTAATTGCAATTGATTGTGATTCCTGGTTCACTTTGTAGTTGAATCAGGACATATATATTAGTGAAAGTAATTAATACATATTTATATTTGAAACTTTACCAGTGACTCATTTAAGATAGTCTTATAGAGTGTTAAATGTGTGTGAGTGTCACAGTGTTGTCAAGTGTGGTGGAATAAATTAAATTGTTTATCTGTCTGTTGTTGTTGTGACTTACACTTCATCATATACATACCCTAGACATTTAACGTAGTCATCACAATATTCCAGAATAATTCTGACTGAGGTATAATGTGGTAGCAAGTAAGGTTATCTGCAAAACACTATACCTATTAGATACAGATACCTTCACAGCTGATCTCAGTCAGTACACTAAGTCCCCTATAAATATTTATAACATCCCACTTTACCACATATATTGGGGTCTCGCTCCAGGGATATTGAACTTTCTCCTGTTATAGATATTGGGAATAATAAGAATTAAAAGGTATCCTTGGGTGGAAATAAATAACGTTGAGCTCTCAGTGCCTGTGGTGTCTTTGGATAAGTAATATCAGAGTGTATTGTTTAGTTAGACATTACCTACATTTACCTGTTAGAAAATGGCGGACCTGGCCAAATTTCGATCTGCTGCTGTACAGACTGCTAAAGAGTTAGGAATGGACGGGCAAATTATGATTGCTTATGTCACTGCTGAATGTGACAAATATATTGAACGGGAAGAAAGAAGATTAGAAAAAGAGGCCGAAAGAAAACTAGAATCTGAAAGATTGGCCGAAGATAAGAGGTTAGAGGCTGAAAAGGAAATTAAGAAATTACAATTTGAGGCTGAGACTAAGAGGTCGCAGATTGAGGCTGAGGCTAAGAAATTGGAGGCAGAAAGAGAAGACAAAAGATTGGCTGCAGAAAGGGAAGACAAGCGATTAGCTGCAGAAAGGGAAGCAGAAGATAAAAGATTACAAAGGGAACATGAGTTACGACTAAGGGAGTTTGAGTTTCAAGGCCATGCTCCTGAAAATGGTGCCAGTCCCTTTACCTCTGATGCCACTGCTAGCCAGGGAGCCTCAACCTCAGCTATGAATTTTCATTTAGATCATTTTGTTGAGAAAGACGATGATATTGAGAGCTATCTAAATAGATATGAACTATTAGCTACCACATATGGGTTAGAGAGAGAAAGGTGGAGCTTAAAGTTATCTCAAGGTCTTCGTGGGGCAGCTTATGAAGTTTTTGCCAAAATGAGCAGAGGTGATCAGGAAAATTATGACATGCTAAAGCAGGCTCTTTTGTTAAGATATGAAAAGAACGCAGAATTTTATAGAAAAAAATTTAGGAATGCTAAACTACTGTCAGGTGAAACCTATCACCAGTTCTCTGCACGGTTAGAGACATACTTGGAGAAATGGACTTCTCTGGGGAAAACCCAAGATCTTAAGGAAATGGTCCTTATAGAACAATTAAGAGAGTCCATGGCTCCAGACCTGAGAAAGTTTCTCATGGAACAAGGTGCAGAGAGGCTGGGTGAGTTGCTAAATGTTGCAGAAAGGTATCAAGCGGCTCAGGCAGAGGTATCAGGTAATAAAAAGAAACAGCTGGAAAATTTTAGGGCACCACAGAACTTTAATAAATTTGATCCTAGAGATCAAAACAAAGGTAAGCACCAATTTGATAGGCCACGGTATGACAATAAAAATAAAACCCCACAATTCGATGAAAGGAAATATGATGAAAGAAAATCTTTCAACCAAGGGAAAAGGTGGTGTAAAAATTGTAAGATGAACAATCATGACACTGACCATTGTAGAAGGAAACCTCCTCATTGTGCTGCTATGACATCTGGGAAAAAGGGAAAAAAAGGTCAAACCTGCAGAACTACAGGAACCATACCACCCCCCAGTGTGTGAAGATGTCATCTGTAATGGTGTCACTATAAGGTGTTTATATGATACCGGTTTAGATTACGATTCCGTTGTGAGTTCTCACCTGGTGCAGGCAGATCAATACACCACAGAAACAGTGGAGATTCAAACTGCAACCAAGGATGTAGCTACCATGACACTTCCCGTCGCCCGGATAAAGGTGAAAACGCGATATGTGGAAGGAATCATAAAAGCAGCAGTGATAAATGAGCCAATCTACCCTCTGATATTGGGGTGTAGATATGTCTTCTTGGGGAATCCCAAGAGACCTGTGATATTGGCAACAGTGCAGACCAGATCACAGTCTAAAAAGGAGGAGGATAATCCAATAAATACTCATCCAGATGAGATGAGGAAGGCACAGGCTGAGGACAAAACACTCAAGCCGTGTTTCAAGAAGTTGCCCAAATCTCATACACCTCCAGGCAAGGGAGAATTTTATATGAAGAACAAGCTGATATATAGGAAGGCTGGATCTGAATCCAATGGTCACGGACAGCTGGTCCTTCCCACTTCATATAGGACTAAAGTGTTGGAACTAGGGCATGCGATTCCCTTCAGTGGTCATATGGGGATCAGCGCAACAGGACAGCGTATAGCTTGTCACTATTTCTGGCCAGGGATAACTGAAGATATCAAACGATATGTAAAATCCTGTCCAGAATGCCAACGAGTAGCACCTAAACATTGGACTGCACCAGCAACTCTGGGAGAAATGCCCATAGTGGGAACACCCTTTGAGAGAGTTGCCGTGGATCTTGTGGGACCTCTCACCCGAACCAAGAGAAGGAACAGCTACATTCTGACTCTGGTGGACACTTGTTCTATGTGGGGAGAGGCGGTAGCCCTGTCATCGATTGATTCTAAACATGTGGCAGAGGCATTGCTCACAATTTTCACAAGGTTAGGCTTTCCCAATCAAATCTTGACTGATAATGGCTCTCAGTTCAAGGGGAAACTAACAGAAGAAGTTTTCAGGATCTTCCAGGCCAAACACTTCCATTGTAGTGTGTACCACCCCCAAGGGAACGGCCAAGTGGAAAGATTTAATGGCACGTTGATGTCGATCCGGAGAAAGTTGGCACACGAAAAACCAGATACGTGGGACCAGTACCTTCACGCCGCCCTCTTTGCTTATCGGAAGGTACCCCATAGTTCAACCGGTATGGCCCCGGCAACATTATTGTTTGGAAGGCCAATAAAAGGTCCACTCGAAGCTCTGTTAAGAACGTGGACTGATGAAAAGGTAGAGGAAAACATTACATCCTCATACCAATATGTGAATGAGCTGACCACTCGTTTAAAAACTGGCTGGAAACTTGCTAATGAAAATTTGAAACAAGCCAGGAAGAAACATGCTGCCTATTATAACAAGAAGGCTAAAGACAGAGATTTGGCTGTGGGAGAGAAGGTACTGCTTCTTCTCCCCGGTAGTCAGAATAAGTTACAAATTGGATGGCAAGGTCCATATACAGTTCTAGAGAAGGTGTCTAGAACAAATTACAAGATAGATAAGAAGGGGAAAGAAAAAATCTATCATGTGAATCTCCTGAAGAAATATTTGGAAAGAGAACATCAGGAAGAGACACACTTGTTGACCTTGTCTATTGCCATGGAGATAACAAAAAAAGGAACCACTTTCATCATTTGAATATCCATTACACCCCTGTGAGATAGCGGCACAGGTGAAAATCAGTACACATTTAACGAAAAATCAGAAAGAGAGAGTGCAACAGGTTCTAGAAAATCATACAGAGGTGTTAACAGACCGACCAGGGCATACAAACCTATTGGAATATGATATGAAACTGATGGACCCCACACCTGTCTGTATGAAACCCTATTCGATTCCTTTTGCTAAGGAGAAAGCTTTGAAGGAAGAGATAGACTATTTGTTGAAGGAAGGAATTATTTCACACAGTGAATCTTCGTATAGTTCCAGTGTTGTACTTTTAAGGAAACCCTCTGGAGAACATAGACTCTGTATAGATTACAGGAGACTGAATGCTATCACAGAAGGACAGGTGGATCCATTGCCGGATACAAATCAGTTGTTTGCCAGGCTAAATAAAGCTAAATATTTCTCAAAAGTGGATCTGAGTAAGGATACTATCAGATTCCAGTAAAGCCTGAGGTTAGACCATACCTAGCTTTTAGTACCTCAGAAGGACACTATGAGTTTAATAGATTGCCATTTGGATTGAAGAATGCGCCTAGTGTCTTCTCTAGAATGATGAGAAAATTATTGGACCCTCTGAATAATTCATGTATCACAAATTTCATGGATGATATCCTTATAGCAACAGAAACATTTGAGGAACACATTGACTCTCTGAACATGCTGTTTAATCGACTTAGGGAAGCGAATTTAACAGCCCGACCAACCAAATGTTGCGTTGGATGTAAAGAATTGGAATTCTTGGGACACACAGTTTATCAGGGAAACATGACCCCTGACCCAAAGAATTTAGAGAAACTAAAGAAAGCCCCGAGACCACAAACCAAGAAAGACGTGAGATCCTTTGTCTCATTATGTGGTTTCTACCAGAAGTATATCAAAAACTTTAATTCCATATGTGCACCGTTAACTGATTTGACACGTAAGGGAAATCCAGATCGAATTACATGGACACCACAATGTGAAATGGCTTACCAGGAATTGAAGGAAAAGCTCACAAGCAAATCTATTTTGAAATTACCTGACTTAAGTCAAGAATTCATTGTAAGGACTGATGCCAGTAATATTGGGTTAGGTGCGACTCTGCTACAGAAATCAGATGCATTGGATGGGGAATTAAGCCCAGTGGCATATGCTAGCAGAAAGTTGAATAAAGCTGAAACCAATTACTCAACTAGCGAAAAGGAATGTCTTGCAGTAATATGGGCGATAAAGAAATTCAATATTTATCTGTATGGGAAGGCATTTAAGTTGCAAACGGATCACAAACCCTTGTCGTTTCTAGCGCAGGCTAGACATGAAAACTCTAGATTACTCCGTTGGTCATTACTGATGCAGCCATTTGAGTTTAGCATAGAGTATATAAGTGGAAAAACAAATCTGGGAGCGGATTTTTTAAGCCGCCATCCGTGTGATGAGAATCACCCTAAACTCCAGGAAAAATAGTAAATTTCTCTATGTGTATATAGAATTATCCGGCGTGATGCCGACCACATCACCCCTCGTGTGCCGACGGTCAAGATAATATGGGCCTAACACCATATTCCCAATATGCCTCAATGGGCGTGTAACGGGTTCCTTTACCTTTACCTTTTTTTATATAGAATTATAGACTGACATATAACGTCTGTTTTAAGTGGGGAGAATTTGTCGTGTGAAATTCTAATCCACATATATAAATTAAAAAGTAAATGTAAAGCCTAACAAATAACTTCAATAAAAGGAAAGAAGAATGGTAAAGAACAGTGCTGTCACAATGACTGTACTCGAAATCCCCCTTGTTTTCTCCTTCGTCTGCAAATTGTAACGTTTCACGTTGATAGTAAAAGCCTACTGCTTCAATACCCGCTTTCTACGATAAAACGTGTACTGCCTTTCTAAGAAAAACCTTGAGATACGCAAGCTGACCTATATTTAATATTCCATTCATGTCATTTTATACACTAAGTTACCATAAACGAAAGACAGATGGACTAAGGATAGAAAGAAAGGGAGGGGCTGAAAGCCGGGACGCATACAACACTAAACACGCGTCTCGCTATACAATTACTACCATCACGCGTGTAAGGCCACAAGCACTAGCTTTTTTCAAATCGACAGTGATAAAAAACACTACCCATACGAGAGTTAGGTTTAAAAAACTTACAAAACGCTTATTAGGAAACATGACATTCTACTGTTTTATGTCTGAAATCCTGACATTAGTATGACAGTACACCAGACACCATAAAGTTTGGAAGTGAGGAGGTGGCAACAGCACGACTGTCCTAGAAGAAAATGCATATTTTGAACGCAGCCCCTTAGCCCCATTAAATTTATATATTTGGGTTCCTTAGGACTTGCTGACAAAGAATATGTTAAACGTTACGCAAACAGTCTAGGAATTAACAAATTATAGCCAAAAGAAATAGTGAGGGTGTCAGACAACACCAAAATCAGAATCGCTCAGTGGCAGATTTTGACACCACCATTGTACGGGAAATAGGTCTCCATGTTAAATCCGATTTGATTGGAGCGCAGTAAATGTAAGGCTAAACACGATTAGTCGGGCTACAAATACTATCTTTTGTTGTTAGGGGAGACGGAAGGAAGGGTACTTTTTTTTCAAACGCATGTGTAAACATGGCTCGATTGGTTAGACCCGCCAATATAGTCAATTAGGAGCGTCAGGTCAGCACCACATTTTCAAATAAACTTACTAAAGAACCAGTGCGTTGAGCGCCAGTGCATATTTTTCTAAATAAAAGCCTGGGACATCGGCAGATCGAAATTGTGCTATATTCATTGCCAGTCAACGTAACTGTGTATTATTCCATGAATTGTGGTAAGCTTGATATATTCAATATCTTTTTAATGAAAATTGAATGTAAATTGATAATTTATGTCTGTATATGTGTGTGGTTCAGTAGCGAACATGAGGCAAGGCCTATATAGTGCTCCAACCTGAACAGAAGGTGTCGGAGAAAAGTAAAACTGCATGGAATGGCCAAACAGTACACTGACACCTATCTTATTGACTAGAAGAACTAATGCTGGAATTGCAGAGGCGTAGTGACCATTAGGGAGGAGTATACTGGTGTAAATTATTTCAGATGAAGCTGACAGTTGGCCTACCGCTCTGAACTCAGTGTTTGTTATGTATTGTGTTCAGTCTAGAAATAGATTATAAATTAGTTATGAAGTAGGAGGTACAACCTTCTTGTTTCAGGGACTGTGGTCCTAAAGTTATTGAGCAGCACCTGGTCTGAGCTTTGCTGAATCTGGAGGCTGACAGCATACTCCTGGGTCCAGATAGCGACTAGTGAGGTGTCTCCAGAACACAGGGGAGCAATCGAGCAGAGGAGTCTTTTCCTGCCGCCATCACGAAAGTTAAGCCTCTGTGGCCAGTGGAGCTCAACATTATGTGTCCCCTCAAAATCTGACTTTATAATAAAACAGAGGGAAAATACAGTGTTTAAATTGATAGGAACTGTGAACTTTTCCCCATACTATTTCCAAGATAAACAAACACTTGAAGTCATGATGACAAATAACAACATAGCTTGAAAAAACAAAACCAGTATTACCTCATATTACTACTACACAACTGACACACATAGGATAATATTAATAAAATATGTCACTACAAGGTTCATATTGATAAATTCTGTACATATAAATTGTAATTGCAATTGATTGTGATTCCTGGTTCACTTTGTAGTTGAATCAGGACATATATATTAGTGAAAGTAATTAATACATATTTATATTTGAAACTTTACCAGTGACTCATTTAAGATAGTCTTATAGAGTGTTAAATGTGTGTGAGTGTCACAGTGTTGTCAAGTGTGGTGGAATAAATTAAATTGTTTATCTGTCTGTTGTTGTTGTGACTTACACTTCATCATATACATACCCTAGACATTTAACGTAGTCATCACAATATTCCAGAATAATTCTGACTGAGGTATAATGTGGTAGCAAGTAAGGTTATCTGCAAAACACTACACCTATTAGATACAGATACCTTCACAGCTGATCTCAGTCAGTACACTAAGTCCCCTATAAATATTTATAACATCCCACTTTACCACAATGTGAATATTCTTCTTCTTCTTCTTTGATCCTTAGCCGCCGACCATCAAAGCAGTCAGTGGCCATTACGCCTGGTGGCGTCTTGTAGGGCAACAACAAATTGATTCCACTTTGCTCGGTCCGCGGCCATCCTTCGTACAGTGCCCCAACTCTGGTTCATTCTTTGCATCTCAGCCTCCACAGTCCTCCGCCAAGTTGTTTTTGGTCGGCCTCTCTTTCGTTTTCCTTCAGGGGTCCATAGCATAGCTGTTCTTGTGATGGCATCGGGGTCTCTTCTGAGGACATGGCCAACCCAGCTCCAGCGTCTGCCAGCTATGATGGTGTGCATTTCCTCTTGCTTGCTCCGAGTAAGCAGATCTTGGTTGGTGATGGTATTCGCCAAAAAGATTCGGAGAATTTTTCTTTGGCATGTTGTGTGAAAAGAGGACAATTTCGACATTTCCTTCTCTTTAACTCTCCAGCTCTCCGCGCCATAGAGAAGCACAGAAAGCACACAGCTCTGATATAATCCTAATTGCATTGTTCATTCTGTTGTTGATGTCTTTGCTTGCTCCCCCGTCTGGTGTTACTATGCATCCTAGGTATGTGAAGGCATCTGTCTGTTCCAGGGAATATTAATATGTGAAAAGTGTTCGTGGGTGTCCAAGTCATTTGAGGCTGGCAAGCTCATCAAATAGAATGATGATTTCATGAACCACCACTTCAAGAGCTGGTGACTGCTTTATTGCTAGTTTCTTACAGAGAACTAAAAGCATAGGAAGTCCCAAGTTCTATATGGAGCAGGGAGGAAAAGATGAAAGAAATGATGTACCTTCTAATTATAATATTTACATTTACATTTACAAACAAGTGTAAAATGTCTATGTAAGCATATTCACTTTAAATTAATGAAAGTTTTCAAGTTTTCAACCAGTGTAGATGTAAGAAAGAAAACGTATTCAATGTATATTGTGAACATTTTTTAACCAGTGTAAATGTAACGGAAAACATATTCAACCTTTATTGTGAACATTTTTCAACCAGTGTAAATGTAAATGTAAACATTTTCTATCTATACTATTAACTTTTTTCATTTGAATGTAAAGTAAATATAAAGCTATTCAATTTAAATGTAAAGAAAGTTTTCCCTGGAGGGATTAAGCTTAATTCTCACCGAGGGTAAATTTTGAGGTAGATGGGATGGTGGAATAGAGAGAAGGGGACCCATAACTATGGGTTGGAAAATGCAATACTCAGGAGAGCGTTTTGTTTCTATTCTTTTACCATAGTTATTTGTGGTACCAGTTGAGGGTACTATCTCTGGAACAAGAAGGGAAAAGTGGCCTGAGCTTAAAGACAAGGGACCTATTTCGTATACACTCCCTGACATTTTTGAGAACGTGATGCACCCTACAACCTTGACCAGCGACGAGCGTGATCCGTCTACCAAGAACCAAACCATCTGCGGGAGCAGAACCTACTACTGGCAAATAAGTCAAACTTAAAAGCTGCCAAGTGACCTCCTTTATAAACTTTCATTCCATCACAACAGTGATGATGACTCTGTTAAATTATTTTTTTCAAATTTTCTAAAACCTTGTTAAACCTAAATGATTATTAAATTTGTTATTTGTAACTATACAAATTTAACTTCGATTTAATCATTTTAAATGTACTGCATGTTTGTCTCAGTCAACTTATTAAATACACTCTAAACATAGCTATACCATAATAATAAGAATTCCACTGAGTAAATCAGGGTGGGGGCTTGAACGAGCTGAAATTAATAATTGCTTAATTTTTTATAGAAGGCGGCGGATCTATATAAGTTAACAATTGCCCTGCCAATGCAGCATTGTTCTTGACATCGGAAATATTCTTATGAAAACTACCTTGAGATAGAAGCATCACTATCCTTCTATCTACAACTCTGCCAAGAGTAATCTTGTGAGAAGGTAAACACCTTTGAAGGCCCATATTAGATACTCTTGAGTTTTTACCACTGTTGGACCACTACTGCAAAGCAGGGGAGGCAAATCCGTGACACTGATCAAAGGAACAAAATTATCTTCTCCTCATAGAAGGTCTGGGAAGATACTAAGATCATTACGGCCCTTGATAACATCAGCTGTGGGGCTTGCTGTATTAAATTCCCGAGGCTCCCTAGAATTGAAGCAGCATTCTTTAATTCACATCTCTGCCAAGAGTAACCTTGAGCTAAAGGTAGATACCTTTGAAGACCATTGGTAGATACTCTGAATTTCGCCTAGTGACAGACCATCACTGCAGAGCAAGAGGAGTAAATTCCGTGACAATTTCCTCACAGAAGGGCCGGGAGAATAATAAGCTTATGATAGCTTAGATTATCTCAGTTGTTATGCTTGCTTTTCTTTAAAATACTGTGAGGCTCCATGTGACGTTATGTTTTAAAAGAGGAGAGAGTGAATGAAAGTGTGTGGATGAATAAAAGAGTGACAGAAGAAAGAATCAGGCGCTATTCCATTTAGACGGCCTGTTGTCCACTGACACCTGAAAGAACACTTCTCTCTCTCTTAATCAGGGCCGTTCCTTTCTAAAACGTGAAAAAAGGAGGATATAAGAATTGTAAAACTTGCCTCTTACTAAATCTGCAAGAAACATTATTGAAAAATTTAGAATTTAAGCAGAGAATTTGGCATCCTTGTCACACTTTCTCCCTTCCCTGATTTCTGTAATTATATTGTCATCTACAATTACATTGTATTTTGGCTCGTTTCCCCAAACTAAAAGACTTTACCTTATTAGAACACCAGTTGTGAAAAAAGAATAAGACTTAATCTTATTACCAAAAATGTTTACATTCAACACAAATGTGACACAAAGAAAATAAAACAGACTCGATGTTTTTGATTTATACAAATATCAAACAGAATTTTCCCAAAAAAATATAGTGTTAAAGAAAACCCAATCTATAGTGTTGTTTTTACAAATATAAAATACAGTACAAGTGTTACTTTGAATGACACCAAATGTGACAAAAAATTAAAATCTAATTAATGGTTTGGTATCTTCAAATACAATAGAATTGTTACTTTGACTATGTTATGCGGTGTGTTATAAAGAATGTTTTCTTCATTTCGACATACGTATAAAACTTCTCAATGCTGGTATGGTAAACTCAGCTTCCTAATTTGTGTGTGTCTGCCTGACTCTAAGGTTAGCCAAGTGTTGCTGGTCTCCTGAAGTGTTGGGCTCTTCTGCAGGACTCCTGGGGTAATGCTGTCAGGCTTCTTTTGCAGTTCCAAGTTTCGGCCCTTAAGATTCCAGCTGTTATGTACCGACATTAAGGCTGGAGAGCAAATAAATGTAACATTGCCTTAGCTCAGTGCTAAGCTGCAACGCATTTTTTTCCCGCACTGCTCTGAAGGACTCAGTCCCTCAGATAACACTGGCTAACAAAACACATTCTCTAACATTTCTATGCTTTTCTGGTCAATTTTAATGCGCTGTTTTTAAATCTGCAAACCGTTTTTCTCTATCAGGTCGGGATCTCTAGAAATACGCAATTGAAGTTTTTAAACAACGCACACTGTATTACAACATCATTCGTACAAGAAGTATAACAGTTATGTAGGCTTGAATTTCTTTGCAGTCGACTTTCGTCGGTGAACAGCAAGTGGTACATCGCGATGAAGCATCCAACAATAATCGGCAAGCATGGTCACACTCCACCGTCCTTGACAACGTGACTCCATTACGGCGAAATCTTGATGGAATCGTTCTCCATGTTCATCGCTGACTTCGCCAAGGTTGTCAGGGAAAAAGTCAAGATGCGAATCGAGCAAATGGATTTTGAGGGACATGTTATAGCCCATAATTCTGTATGCTTCTATGCACTGCTTAACTATATGCACTGTCGACAGATTTGTGATTTCCCAGAAAGTTATCGACGATCGATTTGAATGCCATCCATGCGCGAAGTTCACTACCATGTAACAAGTTCTCGAATTGTTTGTCTGCAATAACTTTCCTAATCTGAGGTCCTACAAAGATACCTTCATTTATCTTTGCATCGCTAACTTGCGGAAACTTTTCTCGAAGATAAGTGAAAGCTTTGCTCGTTTTATCTAACGCTTTTACGAAATTCTTCATGAGCCCCAACTTTATATGTAACGGTGGTAAAATGATGCTGTCTTTGTTAACTAATGGCTCGTGTATTACATTTTTATGCCCGAGCTGCATACGATCCCTGATAGGCCACACCTTTCTTGCATAATGTTCCTGTCTGTTGCGGCTGTCCCATTCACATAGGAAGCAACACAATTTAGTATACCCAGTCTGCATGCCCGTGAGAATTGCAATGACCTTTAGGTCTCCACAAATCCGCCATTGGTAGTCATTGTACTTTATTTTCGCCAAAAGTATAGCCATATTGTCATAAGTTTCTTTCATATGAACAGAGTAGGGGACTGGAATTGATGAAAATAAATTTCCGTTATGCAATAACACGGCTTTTAGACTAGTCTTGGAAGAGTCGATGAAAAGTCGCCATGCGTTGACTATGTGCTCATGACCGAGGTGCACCATTAGACCGTTTACATCTTTGCAATAGCAAATGTCATCATCCATCTCAAAGTATTGAACAAGTTCTCTGTGTCTATGACGAAATTTAGATATTGGAGTATTGGGCGCTAAAAGATTCCATTCTTTGAGTCGCGAACCGAGTAATTCCGCTTGTCCTTTGGTAAGAGCGAGATCACTTATTAGATCTGAAAGTTCTGAATGGTTAATTAAGTGAACACCATCATTCACCGGTATATAATCCGAGTCAGAATTAGTTTCTAAAGCAGGTAAACTATCACTTTCTGATGGTTCATTCACGTCCAACAGATATTGTTCTGGTGGAACTGGGAATCGGACACGTGATTGGATCATGAGGCACTGGTTTCGAAACCGATTCAATATTTGGATAAACCGAAGATTTTCTAGTTTTAAAAGTGAAACCATGGATATTTGTCAAGCAGTAGTAACGATCAGTAGCGTGATTTGTCGGTTCACGCATTATTACTGGCACTCCAAAAGGCATCGACTTATGCTTCGGCGATTTTCGTAACCAACCTGCCAATGTACCTCGTATTTGCACAAGTCGAACAAACTGCATTTGGCTTCCAAGATTTATTTGCATCATCAACTTTTGAATCGAAATAAAGTTCATATGCCTTCTTTAGTAATGGTGTAAAGTTTTTCTGGTGAACACGATCGGTAAAATATCCGCACACGTAACAGAACAGATCAGCCGAATTTCTACAACTTCTAGAAGCCATATTTCGCTCAGAATTATTTCAAAATACAGTAACTATTTGAAAAATAGCGTAACATATGTCATGTATCTTTTAGCAGTATAAAAAGTAGAATTATTTTGCGTTTGATTAATTTTTAATAAGTTATATAGTAAAAATGAAACGGAGCAAATAACGGTTTCCCAAAAATATATTTATTCACAAATATCTTAAGAACCCGATGTGATAGAGATAAACGGATTTCAGATTTGAAAGCAGCGCAAGAAACTGACCTAAGAACACTTATTCTTATATAAGAATGAAAAATGTTGTTTGTCAGTGTAATTTATGTACCCGACTAAAGCGGGTATCATTCCAGTATGGCATTGTAACCACGTGTTCTACCTTTTCTGCACCACTCTGACTTTATTAGTTTAGAATGTCTTGCTAGTCTTGCTGAGCAGAAACATAGCAGAGTGTTTACTTTTCTTAGTCTCTGCTTCTATCAAGTGTTCTATAATCATGGGAAATTATAGAATACTTTTCCCACTCATATAAAATGGCAATAGTTAGTATGTGCATTACATAAATGTCAAAAGTGTTTCAATAATAAACACTGCTGTATACATAAAGAAGGAGGCAAAACAGTGAATAGATTATTATTGACACAGATGATAGAAGTTAGATATTACTGATAGCTGTGTACAGTTTTCTGGCTCCGCATGGAGCATAGAGTCCAACGTGTGCTAGATGGTCGCAGAAAGAATTACGAAGATCATAACTGTTGAATTTTGTCTTGCATTTAAAGCATGAAGAAGACAAGGACAGTGGGTAACAATGAAATAACGAGAAATAGTATATAAGAAGTCGTGTAGCTTGCATATACCAGGGAATAAGAGTTACGTGTATCTTCTTCTTCTTCTTTGATTCATAACCACCAACCGCCAAAGCAGTCAGTGGCCATCACGCCCGGTGACGTCTTGTAGGGCAGCAAGAAATTGATTCCACTTTGCTCGGTCGGCTGCCATCCTTCGCAAAGTGCCCCAACTCTGGTTCATTCTTTGCATCTCGGCTTCCACAGTTCTCCGCCAAGTTGTTTTTGGTCGGCCTGTCTTTCGCTTTCCCTCGGGGGTCCATAGCATAGCTGTTCTTGTGATGGTATCAGGGTCCCTTCTGAGGACGTGGCCAACCCAACTCCAGCGTCTGCCAGCTATGATGGTGTGCATGTCCTCCTGGTTACTCCGAATAAGTAGTTCTTGGTTGTTGATGGTGTTTGGCCAAAAGATTCGGAGAATTTTCCTTAGGCAGATTGTGTGGAAAGAAAACAGTTTCAACATTTCCTTCTCTGTTACTCTCCAGCATTCCGCACCATAGAGGTTACGTGTATAAAGCAATGAAAATACAGCTTCAGCTTAAAAAATGTGTCACGGAATTGCCTTCCCTACTTTGCAGTACTGGTCCAACAGTGGCCAACACTCAAGAGTATCTACAGTAATATGGGTCTTCAAATGTGTCTACCTTCGCACAAGATTACTCTTGGCAGAGTTGTAGATAAAAGGATAATGATGCTTCTATCTTAAGGGACTATTGTCACAGAGAGTTTATTGATCTTAATTGCCTATATCCTCTTCTTTTTCTTTCACCCGTGTCCTCTATTTTATTATCACTCTTTACCTTTTCCCTGTATTTTTCGCATCCATTCGTTTGCGAAAAATATTTTCTTCCCCATTCTCAACTTTACCGTTTTCTTTCTCATACTGGTAAACGCATTTATGACATAACGTGTCAGAGAGAGAGCGTTAAAATGCATTCTATTGCATTAGGTGTCAGTGGACGAAACTGTGAATATATTCGTCTGGCCAGACATAGAAGCAGACATATGTCTACAGCATTCCCTGCACCAGACGAAATACATTGTGAATATTCGCTTTCGCCAGACCTATAGGCGACAAATTTGTCTGCATTTTCACCTGCCACAACGAGTTGCATCGGCTGAGCGCTCAGTGAGGCGCGATAGCCGACATCTCCTCGGCGCAGTTTGAGACATTTGTCTGGAAATCTCAGCTGACAAGGCACTCACTGTTGGCCTGGTCAGCGTGAGGTGTGAAAACGCACGAGTGTCAGTTCATGGTAGTCTTCTAGTTGATGTAAGGTGTTTTAGACGGAAAGGGGAGATTATTTCGTTTGGCGAAATAAAGTTGGGACCCCTATGTCTGGTAATAGATATAACCAGAATGTTAAACTTTATTTGCATTCAGTCCTCAAAATTCGCAGTAGACAGGTTGTTCGTGAATATAATAACCTGTATAGCGAAGCCCTAGTTTGTTCGGAAATTTACCGAACTCTAGACTTCAAATAAATATATCAGCGTATAATTCTAAAGTGTGCGATTACCTGTAGTTCTGTGTGTTGAGGTATATATTATAATAATTATCTAATATTTTGTGAAGTGTTTAAAGTGATAATCGCTTATTTCATATTTCACTAGTTAGATTTGGTGCAGAGTGCTTAATTATATAGTCTGTATTATTTTCTAGTGACGTGTTTCAGTGGAAAGCAGAATAAATTATAATTTCTAGCTTAAACAACAATGTAGCTATAACGAATTTAATTTAACTGCCAAATAATCAGACGGGAACAATTTTTCTAAACTAACTTATAAATGCTAGATGCCTCATGAGTGTTGACGGAATACGTATGTATTCCTAATTCATGAGGATTGATGATTTTTAAATATATAACTTATTGCACGGGAAGTTTTAAATGATAAGTCAAGCTGTACGCTTGCATTTTAAAAACGTAAGTTATATTGAGTACATAATATGTAACATATTTCATATGTGTTTTTTTTTCTTTATTCAGTGAATACTGGGGTAACCCAAACTTTGCTGGCGTTTTGTACAGAGACATACCTAATAAATGCTTATACTGGGCCTTTGAGCCAGTGCATATTTCTACACTAACTCTAATGTACATGCTGCCTTGTGGCGAGAAAAATTACAAAAATCTAAAACATTAACTTTCCGACATTGTTGAAAAAGTGTGTGGTGAACCAAGATTATTTGTTGAGAGAAGTTGTCCACCGGTCATCTTCCTAATTAAGGGAAACCTCGTGTTCTGACATTGTGTGCTCGTTTAAGCCTAATTCTTACCTCGTGAGTCAAGTGACACTAACTTTAGTCTGAAATAACTATCGCATGAAGCAGACGCTCCCCGGATCCATTTTGATGAAACCAACAAACAAATCTGCAGAGCTGGGATCCGCTTCATTTAACGACAGTAACAGATAAAAAGTGTGTGAGTGTCCCAAAGTTTGCGCCAGACGGCGAACCACAGCACGATTGTAAGTATATCAGGGCCCTGATGAAAGAACCGAGTGAAAGTAGACTGAAGGATGTTTTTTTGTTGAGTCACCCACGTTGTAACTTCCTTTATGCAAGTTATTGCTAACAATATTTACCCTTAGAATAAAGCAGCGTATCAAGTCTGTCCATACCTTAAAAGGGGGAAACCATAGACTCAATCATATGCATCTGTAACTCCTTGGGGTTATCACTTTTCTCTAACGGGACTGTGAGCTATATATATATATATATCCAGGGGAGGACCATACAAACGGGTCTATCACTATTGTAGCATTCCTTGATTTTATGGCTATGTGTATGCTTCTGATGTATTTTATATGTAAGTTTACTATGATAAATAAACTATACCTACATTTATTTCAGTGTGGTGGTCAGTTCGTTCCCATAATCTCTATATAATCATTGTTATAGTTTTTCCCACGTCTGTGTGTCTAACTGTTGTCCATTGTATGTGCGGGCACTTGAGTGGATAGATATATATTAATATACATATTTTTTATAGACTGTCTGATTCCTTTGGATCTGTTGTAGAAGATAGGCGGAACGAGAGAGAGATTCTCGATTTCCGGGACAGCCTCTATAAATTTCTACCATCTCACTCGTGGAACTCTATTTCTATTTACTACATCTCACTGTGGCTATCACTCATTCTAACCTATTCAGAAGGGACCAACCCAAGTCTTAATTTCCCTATAAAAAATCTACGACAGAATGGTGGCTAGTTTTTCCGGGAATTGAACTCTAGTCCTGAGCAAATACGAATATCAGCTTGTTTGCATGATTAATTTTCTTTATTCTGATATAGAGTAAGAGTGTGATGTCTTGTGAGTTTTGTCCTTTTTAAAAATAATTTATCCCCTAGACATAACGATCTGTTTATGGTCGTGCTGACCACACAATTAATAATTGTTTTTATCCATAGCATTTTGAGCATTATACATTTGAGTTACAGGTTGATTTTGTCGGAATATATGTTAATTACTGATTTTGTAATACTAAACGCTGGTAAAGTTTGTGAGTGTATAACATTCACAGGGTTCTGAAGCAGGAAGGTGTTTGAACTAAGTTAAGGAGTGCGTTTCGGACTATTTGTCCAGATTAATTGCCTCCCTTACCCTAACTGTCTTCAGGGGTAAACTTGATAGTGGATTAAAATTTTGGGGATTTTTTTTCTCCTTAAAATTTTTGCAATAATTATTTTGTTTCCACTGTAGCAACTTATTTTTCAGTGAGTAATCCTAACTACCATTTATTTGGCATAGTCGTCTGCATTAGGTGCTTTATTGCCGATTAATAGCAGCGATAGTTAGATACTATATTTTGAAGGAGGTATCCCAGGTTAAAGAATATCATCTTTTTGATTTTTTGTAATTTCTCGCAAGTGGTAGGAACCAGTGTATCCTTTTCTTCTTTTTCTTTCTCGACTAGTCCCAGTCAGCTATCTACTATGGCCGAGAGGGCAAAACTGAGACAGATTCTCAGGGATGAGGCAAGAGAAGAAGGTTTGGACGGAGAAGAAGCGAAAGCTTTTGTCAGAGACGAACTTGAGAGATATGACGCGGAGAGGAAAGAAGAAGAAGCTAGGAGGAAGGAAGAAGCAGACCGTCTATTACAGCAGAAGAAGATTGAGGAAGAAATGGAAATTCGCAGGGCGAACGAACGAGAGAAGGAGAGACAGCATGAGGAACGAGAGAAGGAGAGACAGCATGAGGAAAGAGAGAAAGAGAGGCAGCATGAGTTGGCTCTTAAAACTCTAGAATTCCAAAGTCGTGGCGCTGCCTCTACCTCCAGCAATGGAGAGTCTTCTCCTCATTCTTCCTTAACTGATCCTTCTAGCACTCAATCTACTCACCTCACTGCTATGTCTTTTGCGCTAGAATCTTTCCCTTGTCCAAATGAGAAGATTGACACGTATCTAGAAAAATTTGAGAAAATTGCAACTCTGTACGGTTTAGAGAGGTCGCGCTGGAATATGAAGCTTTCTCAGTCTTTGAAAGGTAGTGCGTATGATGTTTACGCCAAACTGGAAAGCAGCCAACAAGACAATTACGACATGTTGAAGAAAGCTTTGCTTGAGCGTTTTGAAATGAATGCTCGCAAATTTTTGCAACTGTTTCGCAACAGCAGGAAGGAGAGCTCTGAAACTTTTCAGCAGTTCTCATCTCGTTTAAAGGGATACTTGACAAAGTGCCTTGAGCTTTCGCAGCTCCCCTCTACTTATGAAGGTCTGGAGGAATTTGTATTAACAGAACAAATAAAGAACACTTTGTCTGCTGATACCCGGAGATTTTTAGCTGAGCAGGGTGCAGAAAAGCTTGAAGACATCTTGGAAAAATCTGAGCGTTATCAAAATGCGCTGGCTGAATTACCGGCCTCAAAACGTAAACCGACAGAAGAGCATTTTCGAAAAAATAATCTAGACCAATCTTCTCATGCTTCTAATCAGAATAACCATAGAGAAACTGGACCTCAAAACCCCTTTCCTGAAAAATCTAAGTTCTACAAAACCAAGTACCCCAGCAACCACAGTAAACAGTCTGATCAACCCGACCGTCCTTCATGGCAGCGTGGCCAGAAAGGTCAAGGTGACAAAGGGAAAACCCCTGCGCACGGGACTAAGGATCAGAGCAATCACACCGAGCCGAAACGCATCGGATGCTTACAAACAAAAGACTCGCAGGAAAGAATTATTGTCAGTGATTCTCAACCGGAGGGAGAGAGGCCCTCTACGCGAGGTACGGTTGTTTTAAACGGGACCTCAACGTATTGTTTGTTTGACACGGGGCTTTCTTTTGATTGCATTGTTGCCAGGCATCTGGTCAAACCCGGTCAAGAGACAGAAGAGACCTTTAAACTGTGTGGAGTTCTTAGGACTGATGCACCAACAACGCTTCCCATTGCATTGGTGGAGATCCACTCTGATTTTGTCAGAGGTGTGATCAAAGCGGCTGTTATGGATGACCCCATCTACCCAGTCATACTTGGCTGTAGATATGTGTTTATTGGGAAACCGGAAGAGCCAATAGTGGCAACAGTGACCACAAGAGGGCAAGCCAAGAACGAACGGGAGCCTGCGCCAAATTTGTTACCTATGGAACTTAAAGAGGCGCAACAAAAGGACCCTACTTTGGAACCCTGCTTTAGGAAACTGCCCATGGCCAAAGACCCTAGACAACACGGGGACATTTTTTCTAAGGATGGCGTGCTTTATCGGAGAACGGGCAAGCCTGAACAAGGTTCGAATCAGCTCCTAGTACCGAAAAAGTACAGAAGTCAAATCCTAGAAATGGGGCACTCTCTTCCCTTTAGCGGATATATGGGACAGAACGCCACACAGCAACGAATACAGACTCACTATTGGTGGCCAGGGATGAACAATGATATACTCAGATATGTGAAATCCTGTGCCCAGTGTCAACGGGTAGCACCCAAGCACTGGACCGCCCCAGTTCCCATGGGGCAAACGCCAATTGTGGGGACTCCATTCGAACGGGTTGCTGTCGACATTGTTGGACCCCTAGAAAGGACCAACCGAAGGCACAGGTTTATCCTGACTTTAGTCGACACATGCACTATGTGGGCCGAAGCTATACCGCTAACATGCACAGATTCGAAGCATGTCGCAGAAGCCCTAGTGCAGATTTTTACACGGTTGGGATTCCCTCAACAAGTTTTGACGGACAATGGATCCCAATTCCGTAGCCTGTTAATGGAGGAGATCTTTAAGATCTTGAAGGCCAAACACATCCACACCAGCCCGTACCATCCGGCCGGAAATGGGCTCGTGGAACGGTTCAACGGCAGCCTCACCACCATGTTACGCAAGCTGGCACAAGAAAAACCGGAGGATTGGGATCTTTTCATTCCTGCAGCCCTATTCGCTTACAAGGAAGTTCCCCAGGCCTCTACGGGTTTCCCTCCAGCTACGCTTTTATTCCGCAGACCTATCAAGGGGCCGCTTGAAGCATTACTTCGGTCCCTGACAGACCAGAAGGCGGAAGAGACAGTCGTCTCAGCCAGTAGATATGTATCGGAATTGAAGGAAAGGCTACAGCTAGGATGGGATCTAGCAACAGCAAACCTTAAGAAAGCTCGCGCAAAGCACGCTAGACGATACAATCAAGCAGCAAAGGAGAGAGAATTACAACCAGGAGATAAAGTTTTGTTGTTACTGCCAACCGGAAGCAACAAGCTACGCATCGGGTGGCAAGGGCCGTTCACCGTCCTGAAAAAGATCTCGAGAACCAATTATCAGATCTCTATCAAAGGAAAGGAGAAGGTCTTCCATGTGAATCTGTTAAAGAAATACTTGGAAAGACCGGTGCCATCCCCCGAACATCTCCTGGCGATCGCCATAGCTACAGAGGATGTTGAAGATGACGATAGTTGCATGGACTACCCATTGCAACAAACTGAATCTGTCGAAGATGTAAAATTTGGGGACACTCTCTCTGAAACACAACAGGCAGAAACGAAGGCTTTACTGAACCAGTACACGGCGGTGCTAACGGATGTACCTGGACGAACATATCTCGTAGAGTTCGAGATGAAACTTACAAACGAGACACCTGTTCGAACCAGAGTTTACCCTATTCCGTATGCGAAAGCTGATACGCTACGTGCAGAGATAGACAAGCTACGTAAAACAGGAATTATTAGTGAGGCTACGTCTCCCTAGAGTGCGAGCGTAGTGCTGCTGCAGAAGCCCAATAAGGAAGTTCGGCTGTGCATCGATTACCGCCTACTTAACACAGTAACGGAATTCCAGCCGGAACCACTCCAAAGCGCTTCTGAGCTGTTTAGTAAGCTAAGCAAGGCATGGATTTTCTCAAAGATTGACCTGAGTAAGGGCTACTATCAGATACCAGTCAAAGAGGAAACTAAGCCTTTGCTAGCTTTCAGCACCACCGAAGGACACTATACGTTTAACGTGATGCCCTTCGGATTACACAACGCTCCAGGAGTGTTTACAAGGATGGTGAGAAAGCTGCTAGAGCCATTGCACAGTCCACATATCCACAATTTTATGGATGATATACTAATTGCAACGGACACATACGAAGAACACATTGCTACGGTCGAGATGCTCCTCAGGAGACTACAGGAAACTGGACTCACAGCTAGACCTAGCAAATGTTTAATCGGCTTCGAAAAACTTGACTTCCTGGGGCACACCATTGCTCACGGTGCTATGTGGCCAGTTGCTAAGAACGTAGAGAAGATACGTGCAGCGAAGAGGCCAAGGACGAAGAAAGAAACGCGATCGTTCCTATCGCTATGTGCTTACTACCAGAAATTCATCAAAAACTTCAGCGGTTTAACAGCACCCCTTACGGACCTTACGAAAAAGGGGCGACCGGAGAAAATTATCTGGGATCCGAAGTGCGAAGACGCTTACGTCACGCTCAAGAAACAGTTGTCGGAATATCCAATTCTGCGACTGCCTGATATTACCAAACCCTTCGTATTGCGCGTTGACGCATCAGGGCAAGGCATCGGGTCAACTCTGCTTCAGGCAGGCGACGACGATCCAAACCAGCTATTCCCAGTGGCATACGGCAGTCGTAAATTGAATAAGGCAGAGCAAAACTACTCCACAGTGGAAAGAGAATGTCTGGCATTAGTTCATGGTATAAGGAGGCACCATGAATACCTTTACGGAGTGACATTCACGGTGCAGACCGATCATGCCCCACTGGCGTTTCTCGGGGCTAATAAAGAATTTAATGCGAAAATAATGCGCTGGGCACTGCTGCTAAGTGTATATTCCTTTAAAGTCGAATACATTCCATGGAAACAAAACGTTGGGGCAGACTTCATGAGTAGGACTTGCACAGAGATGGAAGGGGGGGGGATGAGATGGAAGAGGACAGACACCCTGAAGCTACGGATATAGGAAATTTATTTCCATAACGTAGACATGGAGTGATTCCATATCTTAAAGGGGGGACGTTCTGTCACAGAGAGTTTATTGATCTTAATTGCCTATATCCTCTTTTTTTTCTTTCACCCGTGTCCTCTATTTTATTATCACTCTTTACCTTTTTCCTGTATTTTTCGCATCCATTCGTTTGCGAAAAATATTTTCTTCCCCATTCTCAACTTTACCGTTTTCTTTCTCATACTGGTAAACGCATTTATGACATAACGTGTCAGAGAGAGAGCGTTAAAATGCATTCTATTGCATTAGGTGTCAGTGGACGAAACTGTGAATATATTCGTCTGGCCAGACATAGGAGCAGACATATGTCTACAGCATTCCCTGCACCAGACGAAATACACTGTGAATGTTCGCTTACGCCAGACCTATAGCCGACAAATGTGTCTGCATTTTCACCTGCCACAACGAGTTGCATCGGCTGAGCGCTCAGTGAGGCGCGATAGCCGACATCTCCTCGGCGCAGTTTGAGACATTTGTCTGGAAATCTCAGCTGACAAGGCACTCACTGTTGGCCTGGTCAGCGTGAGGTGTGAAAACGCACGAGTGTCAGTTCATGGTAGTCTTCTAGTTGATGTAAGGTGTTTTAGACGGAAAGGGGAGATTATTTCGTTTGGCGAAATAAAGTTGGGACCCCTTTGTCTGGTAATAGATATAACCAGAATGTTAAACTTTATTTGCATTCAGTCCTCAAAATTCGCAGTAGACAGGTTGTTCGTGAATAGAATAAGCTGTATAGCGAAGCCCTAGTTTGTTCGGAAATTTACCGAACTCTAGACTTCAAATAAATATATCAGCGTATAATTCTAAAGTGTGCGATTACCTGTAGTTCTGTGTGTTGAGGTATATATTATAATAATTATCTAATATTTTGTGAAGTGTTTAAAGTGATAATCGCTTATTTCATATTTCACTAGTTAGATTTGGTGCAGAGTGCTTAATTATATAGTCTGTATTATTTTCTAGTGACGTGTTTCAGTGGAAAGCAGAATAAATTATAATTTCTAGCTTAAACAACAATGTAGCTATAACGAATTTAATTTAACTGCTAAATAATCAGACGGGAACAATTTTTCTAAACTAACTTATAAATGCTAGATGCCTCATGAGTGTTGACGGAATACATACGTATTCCTAATTCATGAGGATTGACGATTTTTAAATATATAACTTATTCGCTCGGGAAGTTTTAAATGATAAGTTAAGCTGTACGCTTGCATTTTAAAAACGTAAGTTATATTGAGTACATAATATGTAACATATTTCATATGTGTTTTTTTCTTTATTCAGTGAATACTGGGGTAACCCAAACTTTGCCGGCGTTTTGTACAGAGACATACCTAATAAATGCTTATGCTGGGCCTTTGAGCCAGTGCATATTTCTACACTAACTCTAATGTACATGCTGCCTTGTGGCGAGAAAAATTACAAAAATCTAAAACATTAACTTTCCGACATTGTTGAAAAAGTGTGTGGTGAACCAAGATTATTTGTTGAGAGAAGTTGTCCACCGGTCATCTTCCTAATTAAGGGAAACCTCGTGTTCTGACATTGTGTGCTCGTTTAAGCCTAATTCTTACCTCGTGAGCCAAGTGACACTAACTTTAGTCTGAAATAACTATCGCATGAAGCAGACGCTCCCCGGATCCATTTTGATGAAACCAACAAACAAATCTGCAGAGCTGGGATCCGCTTCATTTAACGACAGTAACAGATAAAAAGTGTGTGAGTGTCCCAAAGTTTGCGCCAGACGGCGAACCACAGCACGATTGTAAGTATATCAGGGCCCTGATGAAAGAACCGAGTGAAAGTAGACTGAAGGATGTTTTTTTGTTGAGTCACCCACGTTGTAACTTCCTTTATGCAAGTTATTGCTAACAATATTTACCCTTAGAATAAAGCAGCGTATCAAGTCTGTCCATACCTTAAAAGGGGGAAACCATAGACTCAATCATATGCATCTGTAACTCCTTGGGGTTATCACTTTTCTCTAACGGGACTGTGAGCTATATATATATATATATCCAGGGGAGGACCATACAAACGGGTCTATCACTATTGTAGCATTCCTTGATTTTATGACTATGTGTATGCTTCTGATGTATTTTATATGTAAGTTTACTATGATAAATAAACTATACCTACATTTATTTCAGTGTGGTGGTCAGTTCGTTCCCATAATCTCTATATAATCATTGTTATAGTTTTTCCCACGTCTGTGTGTCTAACTATTGTCCATTGTATGTGCGGGCACGTGAGTGGATAGATATATATTAATATACATATTTTTTATAGACTGTATGACTCCTTTGGATCTGTTGTAGAAGATAGGCGGAACGAGAGAGAGATTCTCGATTTCCGGGACAGCCTCTATAAATTTCTACCATCTCACTCGTGGAACTCTATTTCTATTTACTACATCTCACTGTGGCCATCACTCATTCTAACCTATTCAGAAGGAACCAACCCAAGTCTTAATTTCCCTATCAAAAATCTACGACAACTATTCATAAGATATTTCAGAAGTCAAGAACAAGGTTGCACTATGTTGATAGGGGTGTTTAAATTCATAGTCTTCCCCGCGTATTTAGAATATTACATTTAATATTCCAACGCGTGACCTCTTTCAAATCATGCGGTAATATTTCCGCCAACTCACAACAAATCTGTGAATCTATTTGATGTCCGGATGCCACCGTCAAACATTCATTCGCCAGATAGATTATCTGGGACAACCCTAGTGAACAGCGAGGATTGGGTGTATTTATAAACACAGAATTCAGCGTCACATGACATTACTATTTTCAGAAATATAAAACAGTGCCTCACATCATCTTTCTTCTTGGTGCACTCATCAAACTGTCGCAGTTTCTCAGCCGCAGCAGCCCTCTGCTCCATCTCCTTTCTCTTCTCATTTTCTTCCCGTCTGAGCCTAGCTCTCTCCACTGAATTGTTGATTTCACCCTCGTTGGCTCTGTGTCTGATGCGCCAAAGCTCATCCTCACCTGCTTTACGGGGTGGCATTGCACCTGGGCTTGACAGTGGTGGTGGCGGTGGACCATATGTACGCTGTCAATTGAAAAATATTACAAAGAAAACAGTGTATAAAATGCACAGTATAATAAATAAGCTGTCTTTTTTTACAAAAAGGGAACACGAAATGATGAGTTTATGGTGATCAATAGCAAAAGTGTATGGTGATCTTCTTCTTCGTTCACCCTCAGATGTCAACTTGAATAAGTTTAAAGAAAGTAGTGGTCAGCCTGAGGCTGTTGATATCTCCGTAGATTTTCTCCAGGAATGGTACTGGTGATGGCCATATGCGTTTTCTCTGTTCCTCATATGTTGGGCACCTTTGAAGCAGGTGTTCGGCAGTCATTTTACCAGTGCCACAGTCACACTCATCCGTAGTTCCTATCTTTAATTTGTTGAACAGATGGTATCTCAATCTGTTATGACCAGTGCGAAGTCTGAAGATTACCACTTGTTCACTTCTGCTGAGCTGGTAATACGGATCATTTTTCCCCCTTCCTTTGCCAATCTGTCAGCCTCTTCATTTCCAGGGATGTTGCAGTGAGAAGGGATCCACTGTATCACAACTCTTTTGTACTGCTGACATAGTCTGTGAAGTGTTACTCTTAGGTCATCCAGTTCAGCATTTATTTGACTTTTCAGTGTTGTAATCACTGACAGCGCATCTGAGAAGATAACTACTGGTCTCTCTGAACTTTTTTCTGTCATTAGAATTTCTGATGCAGTTTTTATGGCCTCTGCCTCTGCTCCGAAGTTAGTTGAAAATTTCCCTGTTGCGACTGCTATCTTTTTTTGTGTGCCATTGCTTAAGCTCAGGAAGACTCCTCCACCCCCATCTTCTGTTGCATTAGTTGCTGATCCATCTGTGTACGCATGGATCCAGGTGTTGCTTGGGTAATGTTTCTGTATATATTTTGTGGTTAGGACTCTCCTTTCTGTTTCAGTTTGACTGTTCTTTCTCTCAATACCAGGAACATTTTCTATCATTTCAGGGAAGCACTGTTGTTTCCAAATTGGTAGCTTGTGTGCAGTACATATTGGCGTAGCTGTTGATATTGCATTTATGGGGTCTGCTCTCATCTTTGTTTTGACTGTCTCTACAAAGTTGCTTCGCTTCAGTCTTCCCCTTCCAAGTCCATTTATCCTCTGGTGCATTGGGTGATCTATCAGCCTCCTGAATTTCTCGGCTTGTTGCTGGGCTCTGCTATCTCTTCTATCCTCCATAGGCTGGAGGTGAGTAATCTTTTCCAACTCTTTTATTGGTGTTGATTTCATGCCCCCAGTTATGATTCTCATTGCTTGGTTTTGGGTTCTGTTTATTTTGTCAAAGTTCGACTTAGCGGCTGTTGACCATGCTGCAATGCCATATTCTAAGAGTATGGTGATCTGGGTCCTGCAGGAACATAACCCCCGTTTTTCTATAGGATCAATGGTTCCGTATTCGCGGATTTCCGTATTCACAGTGTTTTCAAGGACCCTAACCTTAGTGAACAGCGAGGATTGAGTGTATTTATAAACACAGAATTCAGAGTCACATGACATTACTATTTTCAGAAATATAAAACAGTGCCTCACATCATCTTTCTTCTTGGTGCACTCATCAAACTGTCGCAGTTTCTCAGCCGCAGCAGCCCTCTGCTCCATCTCCTTTCTCTTCTCATTTTCTTCCCGTCTGAGCCTAGCTCTCTCCACTGCATTGTTGATTTCACCCTCGTTGGCTCTGTGTCTGATGCGCCAAAGCTCATCCTCACGTGCTTTACGGGGTTGCATTGCACCTGGGCTTGACAGTGGTGGTGGCGTTGGACCATACGTACGCTGTCAGTGGAAAAATATTACAAAGAAAACAGTGTATAAAATTCACAGTATTATAAATAAGCTGTTTTTTTTACAAGAAGGGTACTCGAAATGATGAGTTTATGGTGATCAGTAGCAAAAGTGTATGGTGAACTGGGTCCTGCAGGAACATAACCACCTTTTTTCCATAAGATCACTGGTTCCTTATTCGCGAATTTCCGTATTCACAGTGTTTTCAAGGACCCTAACCCTAGTGAACAGCGAGGATTGAGTGTATTTATAAACACAGAATTCAGAGTCACATGACATTACTATTTTCAGAAATATAAAACAGTGCCTCACATCATCTTTCTTCTTGGTGCACTCATCAAACTGTCGCAGTTTCTCAGCCGCAGCAGCCCTCTGCTCCATCTCCTTTCTCTTCTCATTTTCTTCCCGTCTGAGCCTAGCTCTCTCCACTGCATTGTTGATTTCACCCTCGTTGGCTCTGCGTCTGATGCGCCAAAGCTCATTATCATCCTCACCTGCTTTACGGGGTGGCATTGCACCTGGGCTTGACACTGGTGGTGGAGGTGGACCATATGTACGCTGTCAACGCTGTCAACGGAAAAATATCTACACGCTATATGCCTATAAACAGCTTGTCTATCAGTGGTACATGAAGGACCTTCTGAAAGTATGTTACCTACTCGAGTATTTACGTGAGTGACATAGGTAGAAATGCGGAGTGAAATTTAAACTAACTAACCGGTTTTTAATTATAGTGTTGTTGTTTCTGTTACATGTATTACAGACGGTACTATCACTACTATGGTCATCTCATTGCAGGCGACCGTCATTAGATATTTGTAGCGAAAATTATATGGATGTATTAAATATGAAGACTTTGAGTAACCTTCCTAAATGACATGTGGAGCAGTGATAATGATCTAATGGGCCGTAAATGGACTAAATAACTAACATTTATTTTATGACAACATATCTCATAAGTGTTCGTGCATATTTTAAAATCTTGCCCTGGTCGACTTACTTCTCTGAGAAGCCATGGTCGACTTACAGTCTCTGAGAACAACGTTTGAAGTTTGACGAAACTCCAGTTCATGTACTGTTTATCAATTGTGTTGTTGGCTTTTTTCCATAATCAAACTGTTCATGCACACCGTCATTACGGCGGGAATTATGGTATTGGATATTACTTTTCACCGCTGGAGATTATCCATAATGAAATATCAAAATAAATTTCTTTGGAACAATGAAATAGAATTAATACGGTATATAAGACTGTTCATTGAAGATGTCACCCAAGGAAATTATTCCGATTAGACAAAACCTAGTAGTCCAAGCAAATGACGCTGAAAGCAATGATTTTGTAGACTAACAACTTGAACTGTATGAGATGAATTTATTTTTATCACCCCTTTGAAGCAGAAGTTATCGAACCTGAGATTTTAGAAAATAATGAGCCAACTTTTGAAGAAGTATCGGTACTATTGAACATGAAGCAAGAGATTTTCAGTGAAGATGAAGATGATTTGTATGAAGATGTTCCTGCTAAGAGAACAAAATTAGAAGAAGACAATGAACGTGATTTTGGTGTGACAACTAGTGAACCTAACTCTTTCGTAGAAGCAACTTCTTCTATGTATTATGTATTAGATGATTCAGAGTTGTTCGAAGATTATCTTACGCTCACTACTCCGATGGAGGATGATAACTTACTTGATCGTATTTCAGATTGACTCGATTGTTTCAAGAGGAAATTATGCTCATGAAATGAAACAGTTTATTGAATACTTAAGTATTTGTCTTTAATTGGAACTGTGACTAAAATAGTTTTTGGTCGACTGACTTTAATTTTGAGTGATAACATTGAAGTGTCAAGTGTGAAGGCGGCCTTATCCAATATGAAGAGAATTTTTATTCCGAAAAGAACATGGGTTGTTTTTCCTTGAGAGAAGACATTGCCATTTATAAAACATTTCAGAAATAAAATACAGTGCCCTACCACATAAAGGAGATTTCAAAGATAACCCTGCCACATAGAGATAACTTTAAAACCCAGCTGAGAGCAGACAGATAAATTTGCCTTACCTATGTTAAAACAAACACAGACGCGGATTTCTCTCGTGTGCCAAGCTGGGCGCCTATACTTCTTGTATTGACAATCCGGAGATAAACTGCCAAAGTACTTTGGGTGTGGCCGAATATTATTTCACAATACCGCGTGTGGACTTATGCGTGTTAGCATTTATAATAACAAATGAAACTGAAGGGTTTGTTATGAATTACAAACATGAGTCATCTAACAAGCAGTAGTGTCAATACCTTATATGGGAGGAATTTGAAATTACTTGTGTCATGCGGAATTTTATGAGAGAAAAGGGGGGGGGGGGGAAATAGAAGATATACACTAGTCAATCAGTTAAATCTGCTTGGTCTAGACAAAATGTATTATACTAGACTTCGTTTGATTGGCGACTTTCACTGCGTAGAAAGCTGGGAAAGCGTGGGCAAAAGGTCCCATATAATGTAGCACATTATCAGATTCCAGCACAGTGTTCCATTGAGCCAAGACGACACTTTCACAAAAGCCAGGACCGAAGAAAAGTAGGATTTCAAGAACGAGGATAGGACCAAGTATTGAGGATCTTCTGAAATTAACCAGCAAGAAAACTCGACTTTATAATACTGGAAACCACTAAGCCCTCGAAATCTATAAACAGGATAATAGTCGGATTATAATTAAAGTAATACTCAAATACCTGTAAGACGGCCTTAAAACCTGTGGCCCGACATTATTCGGAAGTCTTCCTGTGCCAGACGTCTGTAAAAAATATAACCCGATACGGGTTTGTGGTACAAGTTTGTGATACCAGTTTGTGGTACAAGTTGGAGATACCAGTGTGTGATACCAGTTTGATGCGAGTCTGTGGATCAAGAGCTTGTGGTCTACGCTAGATGCATGCTTCGACGGGTTGTGAAGATCCTTGCCTTGCCGTTAGAAGCGGTTACCCCTGCAACTACGCCTGGGACGTGCCCTCACCACAGAAGTCTAGTCTACCATTGACGGAGCAGTTGGTAAACCAGTCCAACATCTGGCCAGTTAAGTGATTTGAACCTGGCCATATCCAAAGACACTCTCCTCAAAAATTCAAACAACCACCTGCACTTTAATTTTCTGTGACGAAAAAATCCCTATTTCAATCTCTAAATTCATTTATTTATTTACTCGTGTTAAACAATAATTGATTATTAAATTTGTTATATGTATTTATAAATTAATAGTTGATTTAATTATTACAGAGAGAAGTGCACACGTGTGAATCAGTTATCTTAATATATCAATACAACAGATCTACTAAAGTAATAGTTTGCTGAATAATTCAGTTGGAGGCTCAGGAAACGAGCTGATATATCTTTATCTTCATAGAAGGGGCGGGCAGATGCAAAGTTCACGACTGCTTTGATAAATTCAAAGTTGTGTTTGATTTCTGAAATATCCTATAAAAACTCCATAAAAAAGAAGCATCATCCTTCTATTAAGAACTCTGCCAAGAGTAATCTTGAGCGAAGGTAGATACCTTTAAATACCCTCATTGCATACTCTAATTTGTGGCAATTTTGGACCATCGTTGCAGAGCACGGGGTGCAATCCCGTGACACTAGAGCATGTATGTATGCGGTTATGGGGGAACTTTGCGTTCGTAATGAAAAAGTTTTGCTCAGTGCAAAATCTAAGGAGTCGCTTTCCATTGTCATTTAGTCTATCTTCTCCATACCTTCCAATAACTCCACCCCATCTAGCATGGTTATTTCCAGCTCTGGCATTGAAATCTTCAAGGAGGATAATTTCATCCGAGCAGTTGTCCACAGTCTTTTGAAGCAGCTCGAATAATTCTACTTTGACTTCTGCTTGCTCATCTTCATTTGGCCCATATGTGACGAAACGACTGATAATTTGAATTTTCCAATCCGTCCCATTTTCCGTACTCTTCTAATTTTTCTCTTCTTGCCGGCTACATGTACTTTCGTTTTCTTTACATTCTTCTACTGCGGCGGTAGCCCTATTATTCCCCGCTCAGACCCCCACCCAAGGCGTGTCGGGTCTTTGATTTTCGTTTCTGGCCCTCATTATAAATGCATCGCTCGGTCCGTAGTGGCTCAGCGATGCACAGCTCATGATAATATTACGTAGACGCACCTGTGCACCCGTTGGATACGACCGACCTTCTTCGCTCGTAACAGTATTTTTGACCACCGGCGAGTAATAGATTATTTGGGACGTGAGCCGCTGTCTTACGCTATAGTTGAGCGGCGCAGCTGCCCGTTGATAGCTGGGTAACTCTGTACTTCTCCGTCCATCGGAGAGAAACTCGCGTTCGTTCGTACCTCAGTAGCGGCCTTTGATAGCCGTAGTTTTCTAACGTTGGTTAGCGGGAGATAATATTATGTCTTATTCAGGGAACTTTCGTGTCTCTTTGCCTTTTGATGGAGAGTCTAAAATAATGTTACGCTATAAGCAGAACACCTGCGTGGACACGCTATTTCAGGTGGCAGGGTCAGCGGCTCCTAGTAGACTATAAATCTTTATAGGTTTGTTCCTTGAGTACATTCGTACATTTTACCTGCCCGTACATGACCAAATGAGACACATGCGATTGTGGGCAAAAGATTCGTCTTGTGTCGCCTAAATTCTTGGCATCGCGGGTTCCAGAGTACTCCACTGTTACAGCAGGATTCCAGTCGAAGAATGTAACATTCTCCTCGATCTTACAGTTCCAGCAAGCAACTAACGCCATGAGTTGTCACATAACACCTGGAAGTGCAACCCTCTTCACATAGCCCTCTAACGGGAGTGTAGTTCATGCAGTGTCTAACCAGCAGCAGCAATCTGACATCGTATTGAGCAGTAGTGTTTTCCTACTCGCCTATTTAGTAAAAGTCAGAGCATAGTGGCATCCAGCATATCAATCAGCACATCATCAACAGCCTAATTGATTGCATCTGACTGTGTGCTTAAATTGAGTGCTCAGTCACCATAAGGTCTCAAACCAGACCCAACCGGATTTACGTATCGAGTTCCGTATACGATGCACGTCCATTGTATTTCACCTCGCCGGATAAGAGCGCAAGAGACGGACGGTTGTCCTCAGTTGACCCTTAATTGTTAGGTCTACTGGTCAGTACAGACTCTGCGTGTAGTAGTGGTCAGAAGATAGACAGAGTTAATCTACAGCCTACCTTGTTTTGTTTTGTGTGAGAACCCGGCGCATGGATAGCGTCTTCAGTGGAGTTATAAAGTATCCCCATCTTTATGATCAGAGATATAAAGGCACTGTCTTAAGTTATTAGTATGGGTTCCACAGAAGCGGAAGGATTGTTAACTCTTGTTTATTTTACCTGTTGGGGCCTACTAGTTGGTTTTGTTCTGTGATGTATGAATTGATGTAATTGTTAACTATGTTATTTGATCAATTATTATTTGCTGAGATTTTATTCTTTTCCTCCTATACAAGCGAAAGAGAACTTTAATAAATTTTAACCATTTTGTTAATGCGTTGTTCAAGACCTTCATCCATACATATTTAAGCTCTTACTATTTCTCTATCTGTATGTGAGAAAGAAGAGAGAGCGGGTGATTCGTAAGATTATATAAGTGAGTTGTGGGCTTGGACAGAGAGATAGCTTTAATAGATCTTCTTCCAGGCTGTCTTGTTCACCCTATTTTCACACATTAGCTGTGTTTTCTCTATAATTCTGACAGTTCACTCACATTGTCGATTTCACTCAAATTGTCTGACTCGATAAAAATTTATAAAACCTACACACTCACGACACCATACACAATGACAAGGTTGACTATGGTTTCTCCTTCTTTTAGCTTTAGCACCATAATGCGCTCCGAGACAATGTTCCATCCTTTGATGCTATCTCTTTTGTTTTTAGCCACTATACAACTGTTGAGGATTGCTTCATGTCTACAGCATGGCGCATTCCTCAAATGATTATATCTACGCGACTGATGTCGATGATTGTTTCATGCTTACACACATTTGGATTTGAGCTCGATCCGAATGTCTGTATCATGGAACACCTCAAACGAATAGAGATATATCTCATCGACCGATGTCGATGATTGTTGCATGTGTGCAAGCATTTGAGTTTGGCCAACTCGGATTGCTGCACCGTGGAACATCGCAATTGAATATATATTAACGACATAGTATGCATATCACTATGCATGACGCGTATGGCTTTATAACGTCATTCGACTTGTGGGTTTTGACCCGAAGGGCAGTGTGTTTCAGAAGTGTGGCCATTGCCACTTATATTGTGTGGTATAACCACTGGAAAGTGTGTGGCGTTGTCCACTTTTTAATTGTGTGGTTGGGAAGCCATTTGAGCAGTGTATTTCTTGAACTAAACGTAAGTCGTCGTATGAATAACGCAGTTTGCATAATTATGGCAGATTAGCCTGGCGTGGTATGCCAAAGGAACATTATGTTACTAGCAATAGTGTAAGACTAGTATTTTTTGCATCCTCTTATCATTCTCAGATCCTCGTATCTCCTTAATTACCATGTCTCTGCGGTCCATTTTGATGCCTTGGACCTCCAGCGGATGTCATCATGGCCTAATCCTCGTCTACCTTTTTCTCTATAGCTTCCACTGTACTGGTGCTTATTTCATATATAAGCAGTGGGCTTAGTAATTTAGGTATCAACATGAACTGAAGGCATCCCATTTTGAACTTTCCTAGAAGTCTGCTTTGGTCTACGATATGTAATCCTCTGTCTGTTATTTCGCTTGTCTGTTGAACTGCCTTTGAGTCTTTCAATGAGGCATCATACACCCTGCCAAGACTTTTAACAGGTTCCTCAATGAAAGTAGGGATTCTTTAGTTTGAAACCATGAATGTGACCTCAGATGTCTTCCCCTTCCTGACTGATACACTTCTAGACTTCTTAGGTTTGAAGCTCAGTCTGCACCAGCTGACTAGTTTATCTAGGAGCGCTAACATTCTCCGCGCCATTCAGTATTGCTGCAATTTCTTGTGTAAATTTCCAGGGCCTGTCAAAAAATATGGCGTGGAACGGATCCATACGCATTTGCTAGATCCAACCAGATTACATGGCGATTTGTTCTGTCAAACTTTGCCTTTTGAAATGCTACATAGATCATTGTTGCATGCTCTAGACACCCTGGTGTACCTAGGATACCTCCTTTCTGGATGGTAGTGTCAATGTATCCATTCTCCAGGAGGTATGTGGTGAGCATTTTAGCCATCATTGAGAAGAATATCTTCCCTTCCACATTAAGTAGTGAAAATGGCCTGAACTGACTGATGTCTGTGGAATTTTGTTCCATTGGGATTGTGACTCCATTCGCCTTTCTCCATTCTTTGCTTATAAGCTGGTTTTTTCAAGAATTTTTCAGCAAACGGAGCAGCCGTTTCAGAACTTCAGGACATCTCTTATATACAACATACGGGACACCATTAGGACCTGGAGCTGACTTGCATCGTGCTTTCTGGACAATGCTTTCTAGTTCTTGAATGGGTGTGGAAAAAAAAACGAAAGTCTTACGAGGACAAAAGACAACTTGCATTGTTGGGGGCTTGGTGTTGAATTCAGCTCCTATTTACTAGGCCATACAAGACCGACTATGCTGCTGAGTGGCTCATCTTTGCGACCATCTGAATAGGTCATTCTAAAGTGTTCTTCCAGATGTTCTTTCCAGATGTTTAGTGTTCCCGATCGTGGTTATTCAAACAGTTCTTTGGTAAACTTGAAGGGCTCCCTGAAGAATCGTTCCCTATCCCTCTGTGTTTTCCTTCTTTTCCTGCACAACCTTTCTGCTCTATAAAGAGCATTATATTGGCCTTTCAAGTGTTCCCAAACCTGTCGAGTCCTTCCTTCTCTGTGTCCTCTGCGTTCTTGAACTGCTTTTGGACATGCTTCTTCTGTTTCTTGATCTCTTCTATTCTGATTTGTCTTCTACTTTTTTGTAGTGAGTTACTTTCCATTGCCTCCCTGACTCAAAACACTTTGCGACAGTGAAGATATATTATATTGCCCAAGATTTCCAGCTTTGTCTGCAAGGTTATCTGCTTCAGGTAGTTATCCAACTCTTTTAACAAGGCTTCGTCCAGCTGTTCCCAAAGCCCTTTTGCACTGGCAGGTAGAAAGTTGATTGCATCTCTGTTCTCGCCCAAGAAGTGTGTGAGCATCATCAGGCAGATCAACTTGAATATTCTCCGCGCTGTGGATTGACTCCTGGCTGAGGTCTTACCCGTCGTAACAGAGCGCTGTTGATCTACCAGTGATGAACTCCCACACCCCTTTTTCGTTCTGTATATTTTCAGGCCTCTCTGAGTACAGAATTCCTACCACAGGCACATGAAAATTCCAGCCGTTGGTCAGAACTCATAGTCCGTGTAACTGGTCTGGTCGATTCCAATAAGTCACCTGTGGGGTCATCATCCCCCCCCCTTTTCGGTGAATCCTGGGGGCATCTACAATTTGTGGGTCCTATAGCAATTGTTTACAGTTTACGGGGTGCCAACCCAGTCTGCCGGTTCCTAGTCTTTCCCAGTGTCATCTGTCTTTCCAAAAGTCCATCGGTCTTTTCCCGATTGTCAATGGTCTGACCATGTAATTATGATAGGAAACTCTATAAAGAGCGATACAACAGGAGGCAATTTGATCATCAGAATGAGTCCCCTCCCCCCCCCCCCCCCCCCCCCCCCCCGTCGGTCAAGTGTTTTGGCCCCTTAATCTCCTTTACACTATAAAAGGGGGGGGGGGGAGACTTGGGTCATGACTCCCAAGTGTCAGCCTCCTGTTGTCTAGCGCAGAGAGTTGAAACCACTCCACCTTGGTTTAGTTTTCCAATTCACTCATATTTTCTGCCAGCTGGAGGCAATTGTGAAAGTAACCCCTATGTTGAAAACAAATTACTGCCCCGAGTCCATAGCCCGTTGCGTTTGTTCCACAGGCAGCACAATGCCCTTTCCAGTTTAGATTTTGCAAATGACCAGACTCTTGTGACCCATAATCAAACCAGATGTAAAGCAACATAAGAATAATTGATGAGAAGTCACAGCAATTGGGTCTGAAAATACACCGAGAAACGTTAACGTTGAAAGAATGAGAGACTAGAATTCAGGTCCAATTTTCCCAGGCACTCATGATGGAAGGCCAGTTTTTGGGGTTGGTATATTTGAAATAAGTTGTTTTTGTTTTGTTTATTTTCCTACTTAATTACTTAGTCGTTCGTCTTCTACCCTGGGATGTAGAGGTTTGCCAGAGAGAGCGCCATACTATCTTATCGGCTGTTTTCCTCTTGCCCGGTTCCAGTATAGTCTTTGGCCCTTCAGAGATTGTCTAATGTTGTCCTCTCAGCGGACTCTGGGTCGCACTGGAGACCTGGATCCCTCCCTGGCTGGTAGTTTCCCATACTTGTTGTGGTAGCCGATCATATCCCATTCTGCAGGCATTGGCCTTCATCCATCTGTGACTCAGCTAAGCATATATCTCTGTCCAGGATTCTAGAGTAACTTTTACCAAGGACACTGAGAAGAGATGTGTCTCTGTTATGTTTTTTTTTCAATTTTATTAATCCTCATTAAATTTCCTCTACAGTTACATATTAAAATTACTATACTTTTATAAGATTTGGAAAAGAAAATACCCTTAAACGTTAACTTACTTACTTACTTACTTAGTCGTTCCTCTTCTACCGTGAAGTGTAGAGATTTGTAAGAGAGAGCGCCATATTATTCTATCGGCTGTCTTCCTCCTGGCTTGGTTCCATTCTAGTCCTCGGTCCTTCAAAGATTGTCTAATGTTGTCCTCCCAGCGGACTTTGGGTCGTCCTGGAGGTCTGGATCCCTGGCTCTTAGTTTTCCATGCTTGCCGTGATAGCCGATCTTCTCCCATTCTGCAGACATGGCCAAACCATCTCAGTTGGGACTGTTCTACTTGAGTCTGCAGGGGTTGGGTTTTTAGGCCTTGACGTATCGTCTGGTTGCGGACCATGTCTCTTCTAGTTACTTCAACCTTAAACGTTAACACTATACGAAAATTCAAACTGATAGAAATTTCCTTGCATCGAACATTGGAAAAATCCCCATGTACTTCTAGAGTTAATACAATAAATGTGGCAAAGTATAGTCAGACTACACTTGAAGAAACATCCCTACATTGTATAGGCTTATACATATATCTTAGCAGCAATATAGAATATGTATCCACGTAGTTACCGGGGGGTCTCTGAGGAAACAGGTTAACATAAATGGCAAGGTAGTCCAATACTGGGTTGGTCATGTCCTCAGAAGAGACCCCCGATGCCATCACAAGAACAGCTATGCTTTGGACCCCTGAAGGAAAACGAAAGAGAGGCCGACCAAAAACAACCTGGCGGAGGACTGTGGAGGCTGAGATGCAGGGAATGAACCAGAGTTGGGGCACTGTACGAAGGATGGCCACCGACCGAGCAAAGTGGAATCAATTTGTTGTTGCCCTACAAGACGCCACTAGGCGTGTTGGCCACTGACTGCTTTGACGGTCGGCGGCTAAGGATCAAAGAAGAAGAAAGAAGAAGTCCAATACTATATGGCAACAACAAAATGCCAACAAAGAAGCTATGGACTTTCATAAACTGGTGCTTGCGCAAAATACAGGGCTTTATATCATTTATATGGTATGACCAGATCACCAGTGTGGAACTAATGGAAGGAATAAGACGAATACCAGTGGAACACAAGATAAGGAGAAGACACAGGTGTTATAATGGACACACTCTGAGGAAACCAGTTGATAGCACTACAAGACAGTCTATTTTATGGAACTCCCCGTATACGAGGGACCGATAAAACACAATTTTCGCTCCTTATGGGGCACTGCATCTGGTCCCTAGTAGAAAATCTGCATCATACATTTTTGACCTCTCACATTGGCGGTTTCTGTTTGTGACGAAATCAGTCGTGCAATTTTTATAACTCTCATTCACTCCGGAAATATCTCTTCATTTCTTCATTTTCTCTCACTCACTGTCCTATTATTTGGCATTTTTATTGTCCTTACATTCTTTTTGCTGAGACCACGCCTCAGACTTATTTACGTTTCGCCAGGAAACGGTGGTATTATCGTGACAATACCCGGTCATTATCACCGGTCAGCGATAATACGTTTATCTCTTTGAGTCGCCGGCCACCTTTGATAGGAGACGATCCTCGTTTAACACAATATGGTCTCGTACGATTATGAATAGGAAGCCAATATTGTTTGTCTGAGAGAGCCGCCTGAGGTGTGCGGAAACACAGGCTTAGTGATATAATAGCTTTAGCAGCTCCATTCTTGTGAGATTATTACAGATAAACTGTCTAGGGAAGACAATATTAACAGGTAGCATCTGGACATCAAAAGAGTTCACAGATTTGTTTGTGAGTTGGCGGAAATATTACGTCTTATTTGAAAGAGGTCACGCATTGGAATATTAAATGTAATATTTTAAAACACGTGGGTGAGATTATGAATTAAACATCCCAACCCATATAGTGCTAAAGAGCTCACCATTGGTTTGATTTGAGAGCCGGAATATGCTTTGGTCTCATTGGCAAGTTGGCCGGGAAGTACAATCTGGAATTTGAACTGAGAATGAGAGATATAATATAGCGAAATTGGAGACGCAGATCACAGACAGCTTCGCAACTTCAAGCTAGCAACTCCCTAAAGCCAGAGAAAGAAGGATCGGACCTAGAATTCCATGATTATAAGTGACAGATTGAATATTTGGGCAACTTTGGAACTTACAAGTAAACCTGCATATTTAATTACAAGACTGGACACTTAAGGGACCAGGACTTTAAATATCAAGACTGGAAACCTAGGAATTGGATCACCCGTCATTAGAGAAAATTTCCAGACCAAGTGATTCGCAGAACACACGTAATAAGAGGAATCAAAATATTTCCAAACCAAGTGATTCACAGAACACCCGTCATAAGAGGAATTTCTCAGTCCAAGTGATTTGAGAGCATAAAACCTAAATTGCTCGAGTCCATTATAATGTTTTCGAGGAGATTGTAGATTCCCAAATTTTTGGGGTAATGTAACATTTTACACATGTGAATTTGACACGTTTTTCTTGCTAGGTGGTTAATAATGAGGCTGGCAACCTCAACATATGAAAATACTTTAGTCATGAACCAATGCAGCAAGCGCATGTGATTATTTCTGGCTAGTCGTGCGGAAAACCGACAGCAGAGGTGACCACAGACTCCGACTAGAGCAGTGATGATTACATCACAGGTGCCTCAAATGTATCATATCATTTTGTGAGATATATGTAACTTGTTAATGTTAGTTCAGGCACAAATAATTATTCGCGCTGTTCGGACACATTTTCCCAGTTTAATACCCAGAAGAGTACTGGTGATTTTTAATCTTCTTCCTTGAGCTACGCTGTGTACTCAAGAAAATAATTCTTCTGAGAGATTAATATTGGTGGGTGGACAGAGAGAGGATGCGGCTGTTAAGCTTCCAACTCAGTGTACTTAGCAGAGGCATTTGTTCTTTCTATTTTGTCTAAAAAGTTCGTGATTACAAGCTATCAGATGGTTTGAAGTACTAACGTTATTACGCCGCTAGTGTGAGAGAAGAGCATAAACACTGACCACCTACATTGGACGAGTTATGTAGAGAAGTGCACTCATCACCAAAAATAAGTGACTGAAACCACGGCGACAGGACTCACCTAGATCAGTTAAGTGCTGATTAAAAGGCATCAGGAAAACAGACATTTATCACTCCTCTATTAAGTCTCAATGAAGACGCTTTCATCTAAAATTTCACCAATCTTTCCATATTTATTTTAACCTGTTAAAGACTAATTCCCTACTAAGTTTGTTACATATTATTTTAAAACTAGACAAATATAGTTGATTTAGTTATTACATGTATGAAAGCAAATGTAAGAGCACGACTAATATGTATGACAACATATCAGCAAATGCTAGCTCTGAAATACAGACCTGTCTCATCTTCCAGTACCCCACTGAATACTTTCTTGTTCTCTCCTTACATGCATTGATGACATCGTCCATGAGGAGTATGAAAAGATAATGTGACAGGATATCGCCTTGTCTTACACCAGTGGTGGTCCTGAACTCTTCTGACTTATAGTTTGCTGTCCTCACATAATTTCTGCAAGACTTGTAGAAGCTCTGTATAGCATGAATCAGAGGTGCTGGAATGTTCTTCCTTGCCAAACAGTCCCAAAGTTTGCTCCAGGGGACCCTGTCAAACGCCTTTTCCAGATCTATGAAACAAAGATGGATCTCACTCTTGTACTCAAGGGCCTTTTCACTCAGCTGCCTGAGTGTGAAGATTAGGTCTTGAGTACTTCGGTTTGCTCGGAATCCGCACTGGGCTTCATCCAATTGTGGCTCAGCTAGGCATCGGAGTCTCTGCTCTAGGATTCTAGAGTAGATTTTACCAGGGACAATGAGAAGGGATATGCCTCTGTGGTTTTCACATTGTCGATTGTCACCCTTTTTGAAAATCGGTGTTATGATGGCAATCTCCCAATCCTTTGGTATGGCCTTGTTGCACCATGCTGCCTGTAGGACCCTTAGGAGTAATAGGTCGCCTGATGCTCCCATGTACTTAACCATTTCTGGTGTTATACCATCATGCCCTGCTGCTTTGCCCATCTTGATTTTCTCCAGTGCTGCCTTCAGTTCTTCCATCTTTATGTCATCTTCATCACCATTTGTATCCTCTTCTGTGCTAGTGGTTATCATTTCTGATGCTCTACCTTGCTCACCATCAAGGAGTTCTGAGAAATATTCTTTCCATCTTTCCATTACTTCCTTCGGGCCAGTAAGCAATTTGCCTTGCTTGTCCTTTATAAATTTAAGAGGGCATTGTTTTTCCTTCCTCATGTTCTTTAGGGTCTTATAGAACAATTTCTGGTTTTCTTGCGCATCCTTTTCTAGCTTTTCTCCAAATTCTTCCCAGGACTTCTGTTTTGCTGCTAGCACCTTGTTCTTTGCTTCTGTTCTGAGTATCACATATTCTCTATATTTCTCTATTTGTCCTGCTGTGTTTTAGCTCCTAAATATTGTTTCCATGCCATTTTCTTCTCTCTTATTTTCTCTTTGACTTCCTCTGTCCACCAAGGTGTCCTCTTTCTTTTGTTCCCAAGTCGGACTTCCCCACATGCTTCTGCAGCAGCTGTCTTTATGATGTCCTTGAATTTAAGCCACAGGGTTTCCAAGTCATCAGGTTGTTCTTCTGTGTTTCTCACCGCTGTAGCAATAAGCCCCTGATATCTGGTCTTAATTTCTGGCTCTTTCAGCGTGTAGGTCTTAATGCTCATTTCTTCCGTTCGTTTACTTGGTTTCTTGCGTGGTGCTGGACAGTTCCTAGGCTGAGCAACTCTTTCAGTTGTTCTTTTGATTGTAAGCAGGTAGTGATCACTTCCAATCTCTGGCATATATATATATATATATATATATATATATATATATATATATATATATATATATATATATATATGTATATATATATATATATATACATACATATATATACATACATATATATACATACATTTAGACATTTATTTACCTCTAAACAGAGCTATACCCTTATAAGAGGAAATTCGCTGAATTAACTTGGCTGGGGGCTTGAACGGGCTAAAAACCATTGCTCAAATCCTTCACAAAAGGCGACGGATCAGATATAAGTTAACGATTGTTCAACCTAATGCAATATTGTTTTTGACTTCTGAAAATAGCTTTTGCATCTCTCGTAAGGTAGAAGCGTCATTACCCTTCTATCTACATCTCTGCCAAGAGTAATCTTGTGCGAAGGTAGACACCTTTGACGACCCATTTAGATACTCTTGAGTTCTGGTCACTGTTGGACCACAACTGCAAAGCAGGGGAGACAATCCGTGACACTGTTAAAATATGTTGTTTGTATATTGTGACGTAATTTTGTTGTCTCCTTGTACTACCCTTCTTTCCCTCCTACATCCTCCATTTATTTCTTCATTTTTCGCACATAAACCTGCCCCATCGCCGCGCCTTATATGTGTTAACTTCTGTTCATACTGCGATAGTGTTATTGCACGGCTAATTGACCACCCTAAGGATTAATTATAATCGCTGTTACGGAATTACCTCCCTGCTTTGCAGTAGTGGTCCAACAGTGGCCAAAACTCAAGAGTATTTAATATGGGTCTTCAAAGGTGTCTACCTTCGCACAAGATAACTCTTGGCAGAGTTGGAGATAGCAGGATAATGATGCTTCTATCTCAAGGTAGTTTTCATAAGATATTTCACAAGTCAAGAACAATGCTGTCAAGTCAAGACGTCATACCGATATGGTGTAAAAGCAGACGCGAATATGTGAAGCAGAAGGGGGTGATCGTCTGCTAGAGGAGATGCGTCTTGTGTTTTAATGTGAGATGACGTATTTGTATAAGCTCCTGC